>BJBW01014240.1:0-12663 GCA_004320125.1 Scolopax mira | reverse complement strand
GTGAGACCTCACCTGGAGTACTGTGTACAGGTCTGGAGCCCTCAATAGAAGAAGGACATAGACCTGATGGAATGGGTCCAGAGGAGGGCCACAAAAATGATCTGGGTGTTGTGTGGAGGAATGGCTGAGTGAAAAGGTGCACAATTTTCTTGCAATGAGCAACCCAGTCTTTGACTGGGATAAAGGCCCAGAGATGGTTGTGAACTGTCCTTGACGGATAAGACATGAGGAAGGGAGTAAGGAGTAAGCAAGATAAGGGGAACTATGCTCAGGAGATGGGAAAACTCCGCTGTGCTTGGACAAGAGCTCTACACCAATTGTGTGAATGCTCTATTCGTGTGAACAGAAATTGTAAGCCAATCATATAGCTGTCGCTAGCGCATGCTCTGCTTGTCTGTCTATATAAACTCTGTGAAAACTTGAATAGAGGGAGAATAATCATACTCATATCGAGGTTACATCATTACTCCGGATCTGCCTCCCACTCCAGCAGGGTTGGAGCACCTCTGCTACGAGGATAGGCTGAGGGAGCTGGGGTTGTTCAGACTGGAGAAGAGGAGGCTCTGGGGAGACCTAATAGCAGCCTTCCAATACCTGAGGGGCGCCTACAGGAGAGCTGGGGATGACAGATGTTCGCAAAGGCCGTCAATGACAGAACAAGGGCTAATGGGTTTAAACTGGAGAAGAGCAGATTTAGATTAGATATTAGGAATATGTTCTTTATTGTGAGGATGGTGGAGTACTGGAACAGGTTGCCCAGGGAGGTGGTTGAGGCCCCTTCCCTGGAGATATTCAAGGTAAGGCTCGACGAGGCCCTGGGCAACTGGTCTATTTTGGGGTGTCCCTGTGACTGCGGGTGGTAGGACTAGATGACCTTTGAAGGTCCTTTCTGGCCCAGATGATTCTATGATTCTCTTCCAAGCTTATTTCTTTAAATACATCTATGTATACAGTTATTGTCCTTATGACTAAAAGCTTTTTTATTCTTTAAATGACAGGTTTTTTCACTTTAAATAATACTTTTAGGAAATTATTTTTGATTTGTCAATAGTTGCCTCTATTTTTTATAGAAATTCAGTATGTGTGGAAAGAGGATGCTAGAGGATGATGTTCACAAAGGAGACGGAAGAGTCCTGCAAAAACTTTTTTTGAATAAAGGGAAAGTCCACTGGGGCACTCCCCTGTGCGGTGTCTCAGTTTTCTGGAGGACGCAGCCTCCATTTTATCCTAATTCCCCAGCCACATGTAGCCCTCTTCCCCACTGGATGAGGTACTTGGAAGGTACGGACATAAAAGTTTAACTTTTGCAGTTTTATAATTGCCTAACTTTTGCATTTTCAGTTAATTCCTCTATGGTTTTGGTTATCTCACTCCTGCCGTTTCAATTAACTCTCCTATTTTTTTGTCTACCTCACTCCAGTAATTTCAGTTAACTTCCCTGTTTGTGGAGACACTCATCCCTATTTATCACCTACATGAAGATACTCTTATCCCTATCTTATCAAGTATTAGTTGACCTTTTTCTGACAGCTAAGCCCCTCAGAAGGTTCCCTCCTGTTGTTATTTTTCCTTCTCTTGATAGTTTAGAATACATGGCAGCAGCAAAACCCACCAGACAGTTTATGGCCTAACCTAGGTCTTTCATTACTTTCCACTAAGAATTATTTGCAAGAAAATAAAACTCTGCCAAATGACTTGTCTTAAGTGAAACTTACAAAGTTCTTTTCAAACACATAGCTTAAAGCAGTCTAAAGCATAAAAATGAATTTGCAGCTTGTAAAAAGTTTACATTTGTTTGCAGAAAAACTGCAGCAGAATAGGATTTATATGAATTACCCACATTACTTTCCTTTACTTTGTTTGAATTATTATTGGTCTTCCCAATATGTTTCCCTGTCACAGTAAGCTGACTGCTACTTTTGATAGGCAAGCACTGGTCTACTCCATCTTTTGAAAACTTGATCAGATTTACTTTTTCTAACATGTCTTAAGGGAGCTCTCAAACAAGTCTTTGGAGAATTTATGTCCATTCTTTCTCAAATTACTGTGACCCCATAGCACCTCTGACCTTTGTTTGCTTGGCCTTTTTGTCTCTTTTCAAACCAAGGATTTGGATGAAAAAAAACCACCCTGCTTGTATAAAAGCTAAAAATTTAAAATAACAGAGAATAAAAAAGGATTATAAATAAATTAAAAGAAGATAGCTTATGACATGATAGCAGAAATTTATGAATCTGAAAAACCTACTTATTTTATGCAAGTCGTGGTTCAGCCTCACTCAGAAAAAACCAACCATGCAGCCGCTATCTAACCTCCCTCCCCCGCCAACCCTGAGCCGTGCGGGAGAATCAGAAGAAAAAGGCAAAACTCATGGGTTGAGACAAAGGCANNGACAAAGGCAGTTTAACAGAACAGCAAAGGGAACAGGAAGACAATAACACTGACAGAGGAATGTAAAACACGAATACTGTACCACCGCTGGGGGAGGGAGGACACACACAACATGGATACCCCAGCCTGATCCCAAGCAGAAGCAGGTGACTTCCCTCCCCTTATAGCCATCTCTGGCTATAAAATGGGCATGGTGTCACATGGTATGGGAAACCCTGTCCCTGACAGAACCTGGGGTAAATTAACCCTATCCCCACCAGAACCAGGGCAACAAAGGAAAGATCAGCATATTTAGCAGAGCAGGAAACAAGTGGTTAAAGTTCAAATTTCATACCTTTACTACACGAAATTCCTAAATGAAGATATGGAAAGCTGATATGATTAAAATCAGTAGACTTAATTCTGATTAAATACTCCTCAAGATTTTAAACATTCAGTTTAAGGTTTCAACTGATTACAGCAATTCTGATTGAAATACCACATCAATCATCCAGTTATTGCTAGTTTAATAAATATTCCAACAAGTATTAGAAAATAAAACTGAAATAACAAGGCCAAAATGATTGTTCATAACTTGAAATATGACTTTTCCTAGCATGTCTTCAGTCAGCTTGTAGATTCCACATTCATTTTTAGTTTAGAACATTATAATGTTTATAAACATTATAAAGTTTAGAACTTTATAATATTAAAGTGTGGTTTTATATTTGAAAGCATGATAAAAATCTATAGACCCTAGTCTGCATTCAGTAAGTCATTTTAATTTTCTATATACTAAAAATTGCAGTCACTATAAATTTATGTATCCTGGTATTTCAGTGCATGGAAGCAAAAATATTAATTCTGTATCAACTGTAGTTTTGATTTCAAGAATTGTTATCAGTGAGATTCGTGAACTAAAAAGAAATTACATGTATATCATTCAAAGTAGAAGGTAATTAACCTATACATCTAAATAATAATAAATATACATGTAATACACCTTATGTTTTTCCCAATTTTTTTCTTTAAATACTTAACAAAATTTCATTATTTTCTGTTTGCAGTAGGTAATGACATTCCGCTGATTTAAAGAAGTCTTCCTGAAGTGTTTGATTCCATATCCATGAAGAAGGCTTCCTGTCTAAATCCACTTTTATACATACTTACATACCTAAAACTTCCTGCAAATAAATTCCCAGCCTGATACTTTTGTTGAATATGAACTTCCTTTTCATATATATATAATTCCTTGTGAATTCTTCAATTAAAACTTAGCATACAAATGTATGAAAAGCCTAGTTTTAAAAATTACCAATTACCCAGGTCTTCATGTTAATTTCACTAAGAATTCTTTGGTTTTTCATTTTTCTATAAGGAACAAGATAACAAAAATAATTTTAGAAAATATTGTTCCTTTTAAAAAGTGATTAATAGTAGTTCCATAGGCTTTAAAATTGATTAGAGAAAATTTATAAAGTCAGGACACCTTCTGGAAACAAGCAGCACATCTATTTCAGCACTTAAATATATTAACAAGCTCTATTTTTTTCCTCAGTCTTAGAATCACTAATTCACCCTGAATTCCAATAGTTCTGGTTTATTTATGATGAATATCCTTTCTATTTTTCATTTTGAAGTTAATTATTTTTTTCTTTCTTACATACGTGTCTCACTGAGAAGCCCCATACATGGATATCTACAGAGGTAATATTATGATTGGAAAGCACCTTTCTTTCATGTTCATCGAAGAACTCGAGTGAATTCATGCTTGAAGAAGAGAGTTAATGGGCAATATATTTGTCCTTTACAAATAGATGCAAATGCTGCTGATGTCTGTATCTAAATTTACTTGACATTAGCAGTTCTGAATATTCAAATCTTGAACAATACAGAACAGTATTTTTACTTCAAATGTTCAAAATTCTTTAAAACTCCGCTTTCTACAAGTGTTTTCCTCAAAAATATCAATAGCTTACTATGTATTATGTTGCAGGGAAAGAGACAGCCTGTTTCTATTAATTATAACAAAAATGTTTAGAAAATAGGCTGCCTCTATCAGAATCCTCTTCAGATTTCAAATCAAATATTACCACCTTTTTGAATTATTTGGCTTGTGAATTAAAGGCATTGTTACTTTGAAGGAAAAAAATATCTTTACTTTTAAAATCCTACCTTTCACACTGAAGCTTCATCAAAAAGTAACATTTTTCAATAATGTAAAGTACTGCAATATTTACATTGGGTTGTGTGACCTTAAAATAGGACACAGAGGATTTCACTGAAACCTATATGGGAACTACTTGAATATATTCCAACACTGTTCCTTAATGAACGTCCTGAAGTATTAAAAAGAGAAGACATAAAATTAATTTAGCAGAATTCTGTAGTTCCAGGGTAGAGTGTAATTATTCCAACACATGATTCCTCTCTGAAATAAGACAAAAACTGTGGAAGAAATCAACAGAGATTAAAATTAAAGAACGAAAAAGAGTTTAGAAAAAGGTAGTGAAGAAACTATTACATTAATATTTATTATTTGCCAAACATTTTATTTATTATTTAACAACATTTTTTATTCAGAAACATATACCAATGAAGTAAGTATCAAAAAAGTAAGGAAAACACTAAATTATCAGGAAAATTAACGAGAAAGGGAAATTATGAATTTTCAATTGTTTACAAAGAGGAAAAACATGAGGCAGATATATGATTCCAAGTTCTTGGCCATATTTGAATTTAATTTATGACATATTCTGTCATGAATTATCCATAGGGATAGGAAATCCTCAGGGCACTTAGGTGTTGTATTCAGCTGTAGCTATTGTTTGAGCTTTATCTGGGAAGCTTCATTTGCAGAAAAGAGTTAAACAGAGATAGAGATCATTGCTGTGGGGTTCCTATCTTCAGTACAGGCTAAAATGTTAGACAAAAGCATAAAAAGCAATAATACAAGTCATAATTATGCTTAATGGTCTCTCAGTGCTACACGCTAATATAAAACATCTTTAGTATGTGTACAGCTGAGGAGTAAAACTCTTTTACATCAAGTTTCCTCACACATTATAAAGAAATATATTACTATCCTCCATTGAGAGAAAAAAGGCCAATGTAATCCATAATGAAATAATTCCACCTCGGCAAAAGAGAGGATCTAAATATCTAAAAATTAAAATTAAATATAAAATATCTAAAAAATTAGATATTTTCTCTTGATTCTTAAATTTAAAGATCCACAATCGTCATTTCTAAGAATTATTTGTTTGACGCCTTTTCTCCCTTGACATTTTATAAAAAATGCCTTCAGTAAATTCAGAGTTCTACTGCATAATTCACAGAACAACCTATCCAAAACATTTACTGTGAATCAGGTATAAATAGCCTAGGTTTTTATCCCACAGATTTTTTCTTCTATGCTTAATTTTATAATTGAAAATAGATCAACTGAACATGTAGTACATAAAGGTGAGATTTTGTGAAAGTTTTAAACACTACCATACTTAACAATATAAACTATTGCAACAGAATAATATAAAACATAAAACCTATATATTGCAATTTCTCTTCAGTTTAGCAGGATTTGGCTATTAACTTATTTCTCCCCAGTAAATTTAATTACCTGTTTCAGCTAACAAAATTCAGTATTTTATATTTTTCCCTACTAATTAATTTTTGGAATTTTTATTTATTAATATGTATAATCAATGGAAGTTAAAAAATTATATGGGAAACATGCAGCTTATTACTTTTGCAGTTCTTGCTCCCCAGAGTAGCAATAAAACCTGTGATCAAGCCCTGCTCTTCTGTGCTAATATTCACCTTTGCCCCTCCACAGAATAAACTATTCCTTCTGTTTAACAGTGCTATCTCATGCAAGCCACCCACAGCCTGACAGCCCAAAAGTAAGTGAGCAGCTATCTCTTCTCCATTGTGGAACATCCTCAAATCCACACTTGTACGGTTTTGCAATGAATTGCAAGAATGACATGTGACAAAGCAAACATATGCTTATTTCTGTGAAAGATTTTTTGAATTTTATATTCCAAAAATTATTTTGAAAATTTATTTGAAAATAAAAAAGAAAATAAATTATTATGTGGTTTTAACTTCATATATAAGAAAATCTCTTCCAGGATACAGCACTTACAAATTGTTCAGATAGCTCTGAGGCATAGGTCAAAGGCAATATTAAATGCAGGTGCTAGAGATGGAGATTTATAATGAATGTAAGAACTGGAATCTGCGTCCATTTCCCTCATTAAATACTTAATAAGTGGCAGCATAAGGTATAAAAAGTGAAATTGTTTTATTATCTTCTCTGCTGGACTAGCAGAATGAGAAGTAGATAATTACTTCACTCTTTTAATATAAAATGGTGCTATATATTATTTGGAGCTGCTAGGACCTGAGATTTCACAATATAACAGTTTATTGTCATTAGCTTTGACAGTGATTCTTCAGGAAAAATAATTGTATGGTATCTTACAACTGATTTAGATGTATAACTACATTAGTATCTATGGCACCTAAAACCATCACCCCTTTTATAATGACCTTTTTTTCAGTATTTATATATAAATGGCCAATTTAAATGGCCAGAAGAAGAAATACTTCTGAGAAGCATTTCTGAGAAGTGAAGTCAAATTTATATTTTTAAAAAAAGTCAGAAAATTTTGCTCTAAGTTCAATCCATTTACCACTAAGAGGTTCATAAGACAGTAAAAATGTTATTTAAAAATGTTGATCTTTTACAGAGAACTGTATGAAAATTTTAAATGTTCTAATTTATACAATAACTGCCAGTATTAGGCAAAAGTTAAACACAGTTATTGTCAAAACTGTATAAACAGACACATCTGAGTTTATACGTATCTTAATAAAGTACTGCAGCACTAAACCAGCACTACCAGCTCAAAATATTTTGCTTTTAACTCACCTTAAGCCTAAGTTTATGCAAGTTTACTGCAATACTCTCTATCTATCAAGAACCACCAATAATATTTAAATTATGTGATTAAACACACACACACATACACACACAAAAGAGATGTTGTCAAAACACAGTTGTGAACAATTTGATCTGATTGAGAAAAATGTTTCTAAATTATGTCTACCTAAGTTTGGGATCAGTCACTGAAAAATAGTGAGAAGATTAAAAATTAAACTTATTCTTCTTAATGAATAATCTTAGGTAACTGTTTTACCTTTTCAATTTTTCAATTATACCATTCTGTAACTTTTACTTTGTTCTGTATTCTTATCTTCTTGTGTGTTCTTTGTCTTCTAACATTATAAAACCTTTATTGAAAAATAAACCACAATTTTTTCTTACTGTGTGTATTTTAGTGTACCTTAATATACACAGCATATTTTTCTAGCAACTGTGTGAAATTCTATAAATTTCAAGAGTCTTCAAAAATTTGGCCAGTCTCTTTCCCCATAGTTCATTGCAAGAAACAGTTCCCTACCATGATAAGAATAACACAAACCCAGAGCCTAAAGATGATTACCATCAGATATTGTTTAAAAACTTATTTAGAGATATTTGAATATATTTATTGATAGCTAGAGCATCATAATATGCAGAACATGATAATTATCATTATCATCAGTCTAAATCCGTCTATTATTTGATCTCCTTTGGGCTTTTAATTATTAAAAAAATAATTAGATCTGCTGGGAATTTTCCAATTAAACAGCTTTCTGTCAGAAAATGCTGATTAATTGAAACCAAATTGCAAATTTTGCTTTTGCAAAAAATTATACTTTTTCACCACACCAACATTTGGAAAGAAATCTCAATTTTAAAGCAACTGTGCTGCAGACCAAACACTTGCTACTCTGGCATAAGTGTTTGTAGCTCAGGTGATGAAAGTCAAACATTGAAAAGCTTGAAGAAAATATACATGTATATAAAATGGGCAAATATGTTCACACTACCATGAGACATAAATATTTAGATTTCTTCTTTTTGTCTTTTTTTGAGCTTAGTGGCGACCTTGGAACAGTTTATGTTTCATCCCATATTAGGCAGAATCAGTAAACAACATCAGCAATTGGAAAGGCAAAACAAGTTAACCAATAGTGGTAATAAGTAAAGAATCAAAAACTACAGTCTTTTGATTGTCTTGAACTGCAACAAGAGCTTGTGTGAGAAGAAACTCCTAAAAAACAAATAATCCCAGTCATTTTACCAAAAGAAACATTGATCAATAGTGAAGACTTTCAGTACTTATTATTTTTACAGATTAGAGTCAAGTTCTGTTAAAAAAACCTTTTCAATGACAGGTGTCCCATAGACTCAGCCCCCTTTAAACTGAAATGCTTTTGTCAGTACAAGAACAAGTCAGGGAAGGAAATGCATCTCATGCCAGCAGCTTCAAGCACTTGTTGATTAAACATGTTCCCTGAAACAAGACCTTGTTTTTCCATTCTCTTCCAGCTTTGTAGACACAGGAAGAAGAGGTACAATTAAACTCTCCGATCAATTATTTCAATATTTCAATCAATCATATCAATAAATCAATTATTTCCACAGAGTGCAACACCTCCATAAAACTGCATGCTGCTAAATAACCATGGACTCGGAACTGAAACAAATGAAAGACAAAGTGTTATGCACATGTTCTGAATTTAGTCTTTTTTTTCTTACGAAATCTTCCGCTCAAATATGTCCATCAATATTTATAAAATCCTTCAGCTGTTCAAGTGTTGAATGATAAAAGTTGAAGATGTTCCAGTGTTACTCATGACAAGATAAATGTGTATGTCATAAATTCAGCCTGATGAGTCTTAACATGGGTCACTGCCTGACAGGAAAGTAGTACCTGAGACTACTGGAAAGGTACCCCGCTGTGTAGATTGATGGTTGTCAGCCTGTGATGAATGTCATCTATAAAAACCCTCAGAAGTAGCTGGGGGTGGAGGGAACAGAGACAATACACGTGACAAGGAGGAAGAAGTATATGTGGACAGCAGCACCATATAAGAGCAGAATGTTCAAGGAGGAACTGCTGAGTCTTGAAGCAGAGTTACCATCTGTGAGCTTCATACTGAAGCTGACTGTTTGGAGTTTATACATCATCCAATGAAATAAAAACAATGAATACTTGGCAAAAATGAAAACAACTAGGCCTGGTGATAGAGTATTCTGATTAGTTGGTTGTTTTTAAAGAATTTTTAGAAATATATTTTCAATATAACATTACACTAATTGCAAGGGTTCTTTTTCCATCAGAGTCATCTTCTTTACTTACTAGGACAATTATTAGAGCTTTGCTTGTGCTATTAACTAATAAAGCAGCAGTAATAAAAATTATTTTCTTGGGGTTTTTTGAGGGCCAAGACTGAAAATAATAATTAAAATTTATAATTTTCAATTCATGTTTAAAATATGTAATGCAGTCATAAATTTAAATACATTATTATCAATTCTTTATATCCTCTGCGTACTTGGAAATAAGAGTTTCATGGCCTTCATTTCCTGATGCTTCCATTTATGATTTTCAATTACCAGTTTAGAAATACAATATAGCGTACATTAAGTAACGTCATTTGCATTTGAAGTTAATCTGTAAAAAAAATATGTGTTCTATTCTTGAAGCAACACAGCTGCATGTAAGCCATTCAAAAAGATTAAGGGGTAGTTTTGAATTCTATTTTATTTCACCTTATGTTTTGAGTATTAAAAAGCAAAACAAGATAGCAGCTAAAGACAGGCAAATTTATATCTAGAACAACATTTGTTCTTCCTTTTTTTCTGATAGCTTCTCCTTTGAAACTCAAAGACCAACACCAATTCTCCAGGTGTTGCACAGTAACTCATCTGAAATAAATTATTTTCCTTTCCCCTTCATCTTTATAAGCACAGCAATATTCTTCTCTCAGTCACTTTGCAGTCAGCAGAAATTAGTTAAATTTGTGCAAAACAAAACACTTTGGGTATAAAAGACAATATAAGAAATAAAAATGAACAAATAAAAAAATCTTAAAACTTTTAAAATCAGTAAATGTCATAAAAAACTTTATTGAGCCAAATTAGGGAGTCCTAACTCATATTTAAGAATATTCTGACTATTTTTTTAGGAGAGAAATCAGAGAAATAAGAAGCAGGTTTTCTCTTTCCTTACAAAAAAAAAAAAAAAAACCACCTAAAATAGATACCTAGAAAAACTCAACAAAAAACCATAACAAATAGACATAGATACCTAGCCATTTGCTTTATTATAAGGTTTTTCTAAATCCTGAAAAACTTAGATAAGGGTGAGCATTTGTAAGTCAGTAATGGAATTTAGCCACTTGTACAACAGGGCTGAAAGCAAAAATTTTAAGAGGTTATATCTCAAAATGTTTGTAAAGTCTGTCCTCCTCCTGGACGTGGAGGTACCTACACCTGCATATTCCTTGTCATAAAGAACTCAGTTTATGTTTGAATCTTGCTAAGTGTAATTACATCTCTTTACAGAGCAGTATTGAGATTTTGCCTTTCTTTTCCCTCCTTAACCCCGCTACACTATGCAGCTGAGGAAAAAAAAAAAGAGCAGGAACAGTCTAGCTTCAAAATATGAGCATATGATGCCTGTAACTGGAAAAACAGAAAACAGAAAGATTTTATAATAAAGTTGAATATAACTATGGTAACACTTCAGAGCCCTGACAGTAAATCTTGCTGTTAATATTACAGCAGCAGGCCACGTGCTGCTTCAGTCCATTGCAATTTTATCCCTCAGCAATGGTTTAGTGGTGATTACACAGGGTGTTGGCACAAACTGGTTAATGCTTGCAGAGCTGAAAAGTTAGCATTACAACCTGGGAGACGCAGAACAAGCTAGAGCTACTGTGGCATTAAATGTTACAGAACTGCAAGGCTGGTTTGCAATTAGTGGATGGAAAGTGTGATCCTGATATACAGTAAAGCTATAATTAAAAAATGAAAAGTTGTATTTGTTTTCAATCAAATCCCTTCCTCCCCAAAACTACTGGGGGAAAAAGAAAGAGAAAGGGAAAAGGAGGAGGAGAATATTAAAGCGAGTTCTCTATCAGCAGGAAGCTTTGAGAAAATTTGCATAAATACTGTTTATGTTTTTCTAAACTGAAAGTCACAAAGAGAACATAACATTATGCTCCCTTCAGAGACTCCCATTACTTTCATATTAAAAAGGTAATTTCCCCCAAAGCATGTGATTTTTTCATTCCTGACATTATATACCTAGCCATTTTGTCATTCTCTTTGACTCATTCATCTCATTCACAGTGTTTTAACCTGATATACTACCCAGTCACTTGATTCTTCCTGTTTACTTGTTTCTTTAATTCTTCTTTCACTTCAAGATTCAGATTTAGACTGGATAAAGGAAAATTCTAATTTTGATAAGGATTTTCTCTGATAATACTTTGTAGCTTTCAGGTCAAAGACATAAGCTTATATCAGTTGGAGCATTGAAGTCAAAAGACAGAACTGAACATTGAAAGATCATTTAGCCAGTGGTCTTGCAACAGAACAAGGACAGCAGTGTCCTCTTCAGCCTATCCTCTTCTGAAAAACTTTCAGCAGTGGAGATTCAATAGCACCCACAGGCAAATTATTGCAATGCTGACCAGTACTTTTTATTAGTACATTTTTTCCTAACATCTAACTGTAATCTCCTTTGCTGAAATTTAACCCAATTGCTTCTTGTCTTATCTACACTGGACATGGAGAAGTGATTATTTCCTCCTTCTTTGAAGCATGCTTTTACAATTTTTAAGGCTGCTACCAGAGATCTCTTCAGTTGCTTCTGTTACAGCTAAAATCTTAAATTAATTCACTCTATCCTTCTGTTTTCTAGATTTAGATCTCTGTTATTGATCACCTGTGGACTTTTGTCTGCAGATCAGTATGTTGTTGATCAACACTGAAGAACAATGCTTTAAAACTTCATTCTGCTGATGTTATCAAAAAAATATAATAACCAGGTTATTTTATTAATACCTCATTCTCTGGTGGAAGTACAAAAGTGTAGCAGAATCTACAGAATACTTTCTGATAGACATTGGTGTTTTTGAAAGAAACATTCTCATTTCAGTTATAGCTTATCAGAAATCATTTGATAAATGTAAAAAAAAAAAAAAAATCGCATTTTTCAAATCTCCAGAAATGCTAATGTGGTTACCTGGATAAAAATTAGTTGACTAATTTAATAGATTTTCCTTGATCATAGAGTCATAGAATGGCTAGAGTTGGAAGGGACTTTAAAGATCATCGAGTTACAACCTTCCTGCCATGGGCAGGGACACCTTCCACTAGAGCAAGTT
>BJBW01014239.1:0-77048 GCA_004320125.1 Scolopax mira | reverse complement strand
CCCGGGGGCAGGACTTCCTCCTTTTATGTCCCCCCGGCTAGCTCAGGCCCCTCCCCCTGGGCGTGGCTTAAATGGGATGGAATACCTGTGTCCCTGCTAGGTCCTGGGAACAATTAACCCTTTCCCCACCAGACCCAGCACAATATGTGAACTTAACTGTGTATTAATTAATACTGGAGAAGTAAAACCTAACTACCTGCTTGCTTTTTAGGCTTCAAAGACCACTGAGTTAATAATTTTATCTTTTTACTCAAAGCTAAATTTTTAGAAACACTTTACCGTATCACTTTCATGATTACCTGTGACACAGGACTGTCACCTTGGGCAACCAGTAAATCTCTAATAGGAATAAAGCCTGCAGTAGTCCATAGCAGCAAGCAGGCTTAGTCAAGGGAATTAGGAATTAGTCTTTTCTAATACCCTGAGTAGACGTTTGCACATGCTCTAGCAGAGCTAAAAGAACCTCTACATGTTAAGGGCTATGGGGAATACTTTAATTTTACACTAAAGGTTGTCTTACTATATCTAAATAACAAAGATCCCAAGGATATGATGCTTTCTTCAAGTCTGACAAGGTAGGTGCTTCTCATTTTTCTATTTTAAGGAACACAGTAAGGTAAATGAACAGATTGGGTGCAACTGAGAAAAGAAATGTGATTGTCTTTTCTATCATTGTTTGAGTGGCTGTTTGCTTGGGTCAAAGGTCTTTTGCAAAGCAGGATGCTAAAAAAGGCTCATTCTGCTTTTAGTGAGATGAGACCTGCCTGGGTTTTTCTCACAAGTGGTGGTTATCTCTTTCCATATGTCCTCTGACACCTGAACTTTAATTCATCCTAAGTAGTTTAAATCTGAGCTATTCTTTTAATACAGTAACACTCTTATACTCCTGGAATATGTTCTCTAAGCAAAGACATTATCTGTCTTGTATTTAAAAGTATTTAAAAGTAGAGAGGGATTTTTTTTTCATATCGTACAAATGAATACTGGAAGTAAATTATTTGGCTTCTTAAAACATGCTTGAGGGAAGAGTACAGAGGTACATATGTTTCTTTCGATAAAATTCAGGTTTCTTACTACACTTTTAGAAAAAAGCCTTGCTGATACATAAAACAGTAAAAGAAATAGATGGTAAATGAAAAATGGCTGATGCTGTAAGCAAGATGCAAAGCAAAGATTTGAAATTAATTTATTTTATCTAATTGGTGGGTTTTTTTGTTGCACTGTCATGATTATCTCTTCAGTCCTCCTCGACCTGAAGCACGGGACAGATTTCTGAACGTTTGCAGTTCATCTTGCTTTACCAACCACTCTGGAATCTAATATGGTCACACATATTTTGAGATAAACACGTAACAGAAAATCAAATTAGATTAATACAGTATCTTTCCTTGTGTCTGTATTGATTCTGTAGCTGCTGAAAGGAGCTTGCTGGTGGGTTTAGTCACCAGATGGGCCTTGAGCATCTCAGATGAAAAACTGCCTGCACCTCATTGCTACTGAGAGGAGAGCTTGGGAGTTTTGCAGGATGGATTGGTGCACAGCCGCCAGGAAGCACTAGTGAATATGGACATAGCAACTCCCTGTATATCAGCCAAACAAAGAGAGATTGATGGCAGCAATAAGCCCTCAGTCTATCGTGCTTATATCCCTTTTAGGTTGTGAGTTTTGCTGGGTATTTATGCAACCATGTGTGTCTTAAGTACAAACACAGAGCTCATTCTCTTTGCAGTCCTAGCTACCAGTTTCAGGGGTGTCAATGGGAAATTCTTCAAAGCACCTTTCCACTTGAAATTTCTTGTTAGTTTTGCTGCAGAGATCTTGCTTGATATGCAGGTTTCTGCCAGTAATACCAATTTAAATGATGCCAACACATGTCTGCACTCTTTCCTTGGACTGCACAACTTTGGTAATTAAGAGTTCAAAAGTCCTTTGTGGGCAAACATAGTTCTTCTGAGAATTCATTTTGCAAGGAAATCTTGGAAAAATGTGGGTTAAGCTAAGGAAGCAAGAGTCACCTTTCCTCAGGGTAAGTGTCTGCAAATGGAGTCAATCAGGAGTGTCATCATTAGGAGTAATTGCATATGTATGTGTTCAAAGCTATATTGTTTTTCAGCCTTGTTCCCATTTCAAGTCAGTTGTCAGACTTCCATCACAACTAATTTAAAACCTTTTGCGTCAAGCTGAGGCCAAGTTTTCATCTTAAAAATACTAATGGTTCGAGTTGCCATCTCACTGTACTACTTCCTTGTTCAGTTCAGGATTTTTTTTTCATTCACAGTTTCAACGAGATTTGTCCTGATAAAGTAGGCCTTTGGTGTTCAGTTTCCGTAAGTTTACTAGGGAATAACAATCCTGTTAATGGATGCAAAAATAATACTGCCTTGAATCTTTTCTCCTTTTTCATACCAATGTTTTTAGCAGAATCTTGTAGGAGTAATGGACAGTGAGAAGGTAATATAAACTTACTTTTCCAGTGGACTTGTTTAAAAATGAAAACCTTAAGCACATGGTGGTACTGAAGCTAAGACATGAAGCTTGTTGAGCTAGATACTGTACAAACACAGAACAAAGAGTTGATTAATGCCTGCACATGTGAAGAGCTAAATGGATTCATTTGACTGGATTTACATCCCAGGTATACAATCACATGATAATTGCATTATTTTCTCCTTTTGATTTCTGTGTTGTATCTGCTTATTCCTTACTAAAGCAAGTGTCAAAATTCTGATTAAAATGTGTTTATGTTGAGAATTACTTGGCTGCAGTGAAACAATATAACAACAGTTTTCTACTTTAACAGTAGGTCCAATCCTCCAGATCCTGGAAAAGCCTAGTTCATACCGACTTCATTAAAGGTGGAATTCAGCCTACTGCTGAGGGCTGGCATAAAGCCAGTCTATGCTTAACTCTCCTCTAAATCCTAAAAGCTGAACTATGGTAAATTTTACGTGGAGAATTCAAGACCTGTAACGTATGCAGGATTCAGCCCAGAAAGCTGTAGTAGTTGCTAAGGAAAAAAAAAAGGCAACATGTTCTGTTGCACAACACAGAACAGTACTTGGTGAACTAAAATTTATTCTGGTAGTCAAGAAATTTTCTTCATCTTCTGTCAAAGTAGTCTTGGACTTCACTCTAATTTGCTCTCGAAACACTACATGCTCATAAAATATTTCTTGAAGACTTTGTTTTCATTGCACTTCTGTTGTCCTATAGCACATGAAATTGAAATTTCTTGAGGACGTGGGGAAAGCTGCTTTGATTAGACTAATAAACAGGAATTTATTGACAGGATATATGTTTGCATACACTAAGTGGGTATGTTAATTTTAAATTTTACACTTTTATCTCTGTTGAGCCAGGAGCTCTTAAAAAAAAAAAAAAAGAGTATCAAAATAGACCAGCTTGGTTGGTTAGGCAGCAGTAGTATGATGATGACACAGAGATAGGCAGTTACTCTCCCACACGAGCACCTTGCTGTTCTGGTGCTTCTGCAATGGTGACTGTCCAGAAGTTTGCAAAGCCTGATTTTGGTGCTGCTTACACTATGCCTTCAGTAAAAGAGTGTCTTTGATGTGAGCTCGGTATCTTAGTTCTTCTGTTTTCACAGGTACCACTGTTTGCCATGTTATTATGGAGGCATCGGTTGTGATTGTTCCCAGAAGTAGAAAACCAAAGGCACGTGAGGAAATACTGCCAAAATATGTTTTATTTCTTTGTTAATTCCCCAGTCTCCCTCTCTCAGTCAGATGTTGATATTTTGATGAAAATTAAAAATAGAGATCCTGAAATATGTTTTAATTAATAGAGGTGAAGGAGAAAAGGAAGTGTACAAAAGGATGCGAGCAGCCTGGGCTGCAATGGCAGAATGGACAGCTGCTGAAGGTGTGCAGAATGGTAAATACATTGGCTAGAGAAGAAATGTGATGCATATACTAGAAAGGAACTTCCTACAGGAAAGAAAAAACACCCAGATGTACCTTATTCCCCAGATGTAGGTGGACAAAGCAGTAGTTTGATGGTGCTCAGCAGGGAACAAATGCCTGTTTTATAGTGTGGCCCTCTGGTGATCACTGTGCAAAGGGACTGATAGCAGAGTCACCAGCTGCTGCATTCATGGACAGAGAAGCACAGTGATTTTGTTGTTCCTTCTCAGAGCTGCCACAGCTCTGAGCTTCCTGTTGCTTGCAGACTGGATGGAATGTTTCTCTGCCAGCCACAGGAGAGCTGTCTCACTGCCTGCAAGGCATCCGAGTGCTGATGTGCAGAATTTCTCTCCTCTGGAAGCTGCCTGCACAGCTGTGCTCAGACAACAAGTTGACTGCTCAAATGTGAATTAGTAGAGTCTGTAGGAGCCTTTTAGTATAACGGTACTCTGCTGGCTTGAATATACTTATTTGTCATCAATTACACAATATAGTTCAAAAAGCTGTTTAAGGAGCTTTTCCTTTCTGAAGCCACTTTAAGGTCAGCGGTGCAGCAGTAAGTGTGCTAAATGTTCATGTAGCTGCAATCTAGGTGGTCTATTCCAGCAGATATGCATTTTACACTCCTGAGTTTTTCCCAGCTTAGAGTGTAAACATGTAGTCTAAGCTGACTGCAGAAAGATTAGTGTACTTCAGTGAGCTTATTCTATGACAGATTAATCTCGACGTGATCCTATTACTGCAAGGTCAGGTGGAATTGTAGTTTTTGATTGTCTCGCTTTGCTCATTTGACTCTAGCATATGTGTTCTGGAGCAGTTTTTGTCTTTGTTTTGTCACTGAGATGTTATAGTCAGGGGGGAGAGCTGGCTAACTGATGTGATCCCAACTATAGAAATGTGAGGAGGTTGACTGCGAAAGAGGGGGAAAACAGAAGTTCTCGCTCCATTATGAATCCCCTTGTCAATGTTGAAATTTAGAAAGTAGCAAAGAACTTCTACCATCATCTGTCAGATTTCTAGGGATGGGTCAGCTGGAATGTAATCCTGTAATAAACATTCTTAGCAGAAATGGAGACCCTGTTAACTGAAGGAGATGGTAAAGGTGGGAATTACCTGTTTAATTGCTTCTGGACAGAGATCTGGGTAATGGTCTGTCACAGCTAACTTCTGTTTGCCTCTCGCTGTAAGAGGCTGGTTTCTGTTAGGCCAGGATATTGCTGGTAGAGCAGTGATCTGTAGCTGCCCGAAAGCTTTTCGTTTCTAATGATTATCTTGGCACATCTTAGCACTGAGTGTGACCTAGAGCTAATGTTCTAATCAGCAGGTAAAAGGGAATGAGGTGCTTCTGAGAGTCCATGAGCGAGAATGCCTGGTGGTGTCTCTCTCACATGAGCACTGCAGCAGCTCCTGTTGGCCATCCTCGGGAAGTAAAAACATTGCATGTTTGCCCGATTCTTCTACATAGATTGTCAGCAAAAAGCATCATTGCGTTTTTATCTAGTGCTTGCTAGGCAGATGATGGAATCACAGAAGTGTTGTAGTTGGAAGGGACCTTCTAGAGATTATCTAGTCCAACTCCCCTGCCAAAGCAGGAGCAATGAGAGCAATTAGTTTTTCTCCTAATTGGCTTCTTAAAATCCCCCTCCATTTAATTAGGTTTAACTGCTTTGATGCATATTTCTTTTTTTAACAAATACCTGTCAACACAAGGTAAAACACTGCAATCAGAAAAAAAGGCATCATAACACAAAAACTCACTGGACTGTCACAGGATACAGTGAGTTAAGCAACGAGAATAAGTAGGGACCGGCAATACACTGAGAAGTGCTAAGCTCTGCCTGTTAAGGCCATCTGTAAATTTAACTGAAATAGATACCTTTAAGTGCTAAAGTTATAATGCAGAGAAGGACAATCAATGCTATTATATTTGCATTTCTCTTCCTTTATTTTTCTTACTTCTGGTGATGTGTGAACTCTGAAATGAGATGTTTGGTTTGTGTAGCTGACCCTTTAAAATGAACAGCACTGAAAGGTCAACTGATGTTTCTCCTTCTTCCCTTTGTCAGTTTCATTCTCATTGGCAAAGTGCTTTGAACATCATGCAAAGTTTTTGAACTCATTACTGGGAAGAACTGTGGGCTTGTCCATACAGTTGAGAATGTTCTTGTGAAAATGTAGGGATTGTTTGCTCAAGCACTTTGCAAATAATAATCATACTTGCATCTGTCCAAGGACTCCAGATGATTTTACAAACATTAGGGAATTAAGAGTCTGCGTAGGTTTATATGATTGCTTCTTTTGTTCAGGTATGAAAGATACATGGTGAGTTGCATATGGTCCCATAGGAAATCACGGCCAAGAAGACATTATCGGATTCTCAGTTGTTACTTTACTTCTAAACCTATTCTACACCTTATCTTTTATTTTGCAGCTAACTCATACTGCATGTTGTCTTGTTCTTCTTGCATCAAAATGTATTGTGTATGCACATTTCTAGGTCTTCCCTAGGTTACAGTTGCCATTGTTACTAACCAGTTCAAATTTATTTTATGCATTTTATTTATTTTTCTCATTTGAGAAGAAATTTTCACAATTAGAGCCAACGTGATTATGTACAATACTGCTACTTTATGGTTTAGGAAAGGTCACTGGCAAATTAAAGTCCTTTTCTTACAGAGAGGTTTTTAAAATGCAAATAAAGACGGGCATTTCAGCGTATGAGATCTTCCCCACATGCTAATGTAATGTAAAAGGAATTAAATATTAGACATTTTAATGCTTGTACTTTTAAAGGGACGACAAACAAAACTATTAGAAAATCTTACTCTTTCCCTTGAAGGAAGTATATGCTACAGAATATCCACCAGATGGAGCTGGTGATACTGAAAAAAGAAAAGTGTTAGTTGTGAGTGCGCTCCAAGCTGCCAAATGGTGGAGGTAAGAAGTATCTGCCATTGGAAGATACCCAATGGATGTGGCACTGGTAACTATGTATTTTGAATTTCACAACAGAACTCAATACTATGGCTAAGAGAACTGGTATGTTAACAAGACCTAATGGAAGTCCACCCTTCCCCCTTTCTAGACCTGATAGTAATTCAGTTATCTCCCAATGAGAAGCAGTTGCTTCCTTGGAAAAGATAAGAGTGTGGCATGAAGCCTCTTTCATCATTTAGTATGTGAAATATGAGCAGAGTTCCAGCTTTTCCCTGCTTTTACCCAGGCAGGGAATGGGCTTTTGTCACCACTTGTAGATGCTGTCTAGTGGTGGGAAGCGGGAATGAGCTACCCCCTTCCAGAGTTACAGGCTCATTCTTTAGATTCTCAGATCAGTGCCAGTTTGTGGGTTAGTTATCTAGTGGTGCTGGTTCAAGGCTTAAACTCTTCTTGCATTTAAATTACTCATTTTGTTTATGATTTAATTCTTCAGCTCTGTCTTCACTATCCTTTCAAGTCTTTTGTACTATCTAAATAAGAGACATTCTTTCTTTCAGCCTTTATTTTAGTTGGTAAATATGGAAATGTTCTGGATTTATTTAACTAGCTTAGTTTGAAACCACATTAAAAAAGTAAAAAAGGTGGTATGCTGAATACTGAAATTATGACCTTTTTTTGCTCAGCTGAAATGAAAAAGGAAACTCTTATTACTGTCATGAGATCCTATCCTCATTGAAATATATCAAAATCCCTTTGCTTTTAAGATTGAGAGGCTGAAGCTGATTGCTGGCTGTGTTTATACAATATACATTAAAGTCACCTATCACAAATCTCATTTTCAAAGGGGAACCACTATCAGTGGGAGTGGTTCTACTTCTGAAAATAGTTTTTTTTCCATCTTGGATCTAGGATCATCCCACTCACACACACAAGCCCCCAGCATCTTTCCAGTCTGCCCAGGGCAATGGATTCTTGCTGCTCCCCTCTAGCTCCAGTTTGTTGTTGCAAAAACAGGACAAGCATTCCATTTTTATTACAGAGCAAAAGGAACTGTATTACTGTATAAACAGTTTCATCTACATTTTAGGCATAGAGAAAAAACATTTCAAATAGTATTTAACAGGAAATATTTAAAGGCATTTTATTTATCACATCTAATTGAGTATAAGCAGAGTGCTTGGAAAATATAGGGAAAATGAAGAAAAGCTTCACCTAATTACTCAGACAAACTGATCATAATGGTAATCCAGGGGTGAATACTCTTGTTAGTACTTTTTATCATTTGTTAGTCTAGGCTAATAGGTATTTTAATTAGCTATAGGTGCACGCTTTGTCACATAAAGTCTGAGTCCAGTGAGAAGTTCTTTCTCAGGATTGATGATGCACAGAAAATGGAGAAGGCTGCAGCAAAGCTTCTCTGTTAAAATAATCACATAAAGTGCTGTGTAATCCTTTCTGTTATCTAATGTATTGTATTGCAGTGACTGTGAGGACTGGAAATAGTGCTGGTTTTCTATCTGTCTAAATGGTATGTTTCTTACAAGTGTGCTGAGACTGCATGCACATCATTGCAATTGATTTGTTGTCCTTATCCTTAAAGTAGATGTGAAATCCAAAAGATTCAGCTTTGTATCCAGACAGTATAACTGAGCTGCTGGCACACTTACATTGTTCCATACCAATTACTGAGGATCTCCAGTGCTGCTTAATTCTTTGCATACCAGTAAAGGCAAAAGGACTAGAAATTCACCTAGTGAATCCAAGGTTGACAGGTTACGTGTGTTCTTTCAGAGTAACCAGGCAGATACAGGACCTGAATTCATCTTTTCTACACATATATGAGAGAGGAGGTTTGTACTCCTGTTATAACAACTCAGTCATTTCCAATTATAATTTATGCTACATAATTTTGCACATTAGGTTGCTATCCAAGATATGGTAAAGTTTGTCATCTATTTCCATTGGTATCTATCATGGACAACTTTAATATGAATGTTGAAATGGGCTTTGAAGACAAATAAAATAGCAAATTGATTTGCTTCTTTTAGTGAACAAGAACCAAGAACTATCCATTTGTTGTTCACGTAGGTGAGTTTTTAACCCACTAGTTATGCCATTGGCTACAGAAATATTGTTCAAAAGTACAACTTTTTTCTACATAGAAGTACCTTCCAAAGGTCTTGAAACCTTTCTTGGAAATATTCCTAAACTCAATAGTTTTTCTGAAAATATTGCTTTTATGGAAACTCAGACTTTGCATTCTTATTCCTTCTGCACAGTAATAACAAAATATTGCATCATAAATTTGTTTTGTTTTTTTTAATGGAAGACCATTAATCAGTTCCACCAGTGCTACTGCATTTCAGGTTGATGGGAAACTACCTGAGCTTGGGTTTAGTTCTGCTAATATTTGCAAATATTTTAAATTTTAGGTTTGGGGGTTTAATGCCTCGTAACTTACACAGATTTATTCAAATGAGGATCTCCATTTCTTTCTGCAGTACGGAAATGCTTTATTTATGTAGCTGATTAGAGAATTGATGAGTGAAACAAGTTTCAATCAAAAAGTATTGGTTTATCAAAACTGAAATATTTAACAATAACTGTGTTTCACTAAACTTTAAAATAAATACTGCTGTCTTTAGGAAGTTTGCAGAAGGAGAGAGACAAAAAGACAAAATTGTTCTAAACCATAGCTGCATTTCTGAGATAGGTATTTATTAGCCCAGTTTCCTGGTCTGAACTGGCTGTTTGAAGTCACATAGTACATTTTGAAGACAGCAGTCCATGACAAAATATCTGTATTCTTTCTGCAAATTATTTGGACCCTTGATACCAGTTTGTAGCTAAGTGAACAAGCCAGTAGAACCAAGTGTTGTGAGAGTAAGGTTCTTTTCACTGTACTTTCCAAAGTACTTTCTTGGTACTATTCTGTAGCTATTCATATAACAGTTGAAACAAGAAAAAGAGCTGGAGAAATAATTTACAATTATCTGTTTCCCCTCTTTTTGCCCACAAAACAATTAGGAAACTCTGCAGTTCATTCATTAGTGGAGTCGAAACAATAATTACTTTTCTTTTATGAAATCCAGAGTAATGAAACGTTGCCACTCTAAACAACAAAACCAAGAGTGAAACATTACAGCCAGTGTTTTAGGCTTTGCACAGGTAGAACAGATTTATGCCAAGTAAAGGCCTGAAATACCTGTAGTGACTTAGCATCCAAATTCAATATTTAAACTGAACCACTGCTTTTGCTTTAAAGGAGCTTTGCTTATTCTGCTTTAGTGTCCCTAAAGCAGTTATTATCTTCGAAGTCCCAATTTTCAAATTCAGCTTTTACTTCCCTGTGTTTTAAAGAAACACAATTCAACAGATGGGTTTTCTTTCCCTTTCCTTAGCTTGGAAGATCTGTCCATTTGCAGAATCATAGGATGAGACAAGGAAGAGATTAGTCGTACTGCTCCCAAGCTGGTTCTAAATGTCCCCCCAGCTCTTTCAGCTTAGTTGGAAATTAGATGTGTGATGGGATCCATTGTCATCTTTTTGGCTCCACCTCTTTGATAACAGCGGTAAGATGTCACTAGCTCTGTAATTATATTAGTAGGCAATTTGCATGTTAAGTAAATTACTGTACATGGAGAAGTGCATACAATATATCCTCGAGGCCTGAAGTTTCAAAAATGCCCATTAACCATATTCTAGATCCTCTCAAATGTCCACTGAGATTAATTTAGATAGTCTTATATGCTGGATAAGGGCCTTTATCTGCTTCAGTTCTGAGAAAGTCATTTGAGGCAACAAGAATCTGAACAGAAGAAATGGGTGCTCCTGTTTGCTACTGCAGGAGCTGCTGCTTGTTCAGCATTTTTCACAATTAGGTCAGGAACTGTCTGAGCTTGGGCAATGAAAATTAGTGAGTTTCTTATCGGTATTTGAGCCTTTATCCAATTATACTCTTTCTTATCTGTAAAATGGTGAGTTGGATTACTGTTAGAGTATCCCACTGTGATGCATTATCACTGCCTTTTCTGCATTTATGTTGGTAAATGCTGTATTGTCATTGGATTCTCCCTTCTTTCCTTCCCCCATCCTTTTCTGTCTTTGTTTTGAAGAATTTACAAATTTGAAAGTACTTGTAGCACAAGTGGAGAAGAACGCAAAAGAACAAGGTAAAATTTAAAACCCAGTTCTTTAGTTCTTCATAGAGGGGGAAAAAAACTATTAAAATCTTAGTCGAAGAAAGCGGTGGCTTTTTTTTAAAAAACGATAGTCTTTATAATGGACTATGGTGTTGTAGTGAAGCATTTTGTTTCTTTTGGCTAATAATGAGACTTAACGGTTGTTTTGTAGCTTTCTGTTCATGACGTAAAAGTAATGTCAAAACTCCTGGCATGCATTTTGTGGTTTATATGATCAGTACAGACTTTCTAATATGTGAGAGTGGTAACACAGGCACCAGTTTACCGGCCTACTGGCACAAGCAAAGGTTCTTTCTTTACCTTTTGTCTTCTGTCCCTGTATTATACTCTGCTTAATTTTACTTTTAAGACTGCTTTTTTTTCTTGCAAGTGAGGGAGAGAGGGGACAGATGGTAAGTAATAAAGCCTCTTGGAATGGATAAGCAGACAATGCTGCAGTAAAAATACCACCAAGTGACCTACAGTCTTCCTCTGAGTTTGTATGGAATTGACTAAATAGAACTTCTTTTCTATAGACGTCAGGCTCCAGATACATGCTGTCTGAGTTTTGTTATATAAATTGCTAACTTTTTAATCTGAATATGTTTTTGCCTAGGTTACTACGAAATTGCTTTGAGAATATGTAGTTCACAGAAAAAGAAGTTGACTTTCTTCACCCAGCAGACAGCAAACCCCAGCAACACACAGTGTGCTCATTCTCATGGTAGGTAACCAGCACTGAACAATATTCTGTCTATGCTGCATTTCAGAGAGAGAAACTAAAGAATCAAGAACTGCTGAAATACATAATGGCTAAGACCTTTAACTGAGATAAAACAATAATGTACTGCAATGTGTAACTGAAGTGTGAACTGTCAAAGGGAATCAAAGACATGGTGCTCCCACAGTCAGAGGGTTTGTGCAAAGGAAATTTTAAATAGAGTTCTGTAAAAATGGTGCAAAATTCTCCAAATGCTCTTCATTATTTGAGTTGCAGGTATTCCAATCTAAGAGAGATGTCAAGCTCTGTACTGCAAAATTAAAAAAAAAATACTTTTTTCAAATAAGAAATGCAATTATCATACTGCCAAGGGAAAACATTGTGATTTCATGAAGTGTTCGAGCTTCTTCAGACCTTGAAAATGTAAAACTTAAGTATTTTTTCCCCTTTTGTTTCTTTTGGCTAACAGTGAGACCTAGCAGTTGTTTCATAGCTTTTTGTTCATGATGTAAAAGTAACATACTGCTGCTGTGGTGTGCATGATGCATGAATGCACACCACAGCTGCACACCATGAATGCACACCACAGCATGCACACCATTCAGCACCGGCAGCTGAATGTGTAGGTGTGGGAGTGGAGAAAGCTGAAAAACGTTCAGTGTGAGAAAATGAGAAAAAGCAAGTGTGATGCTGTTAGAACACTGAGAGGCCAGGATAACCAAACAGTAGTAGTTCTTCAAATGTTAAATGTTTTTGTTTTTACAGTTTGATATATGCAACGCTCTGGAATGAGGAGCAGTTTTGGTTACATGTTGTTCTTTCAAAAGTTAATCTACTGCAAAATTATCTGATTTGGAAAGCACAGCACTTAAATAGTCAGGAAACTTGTTGCTCCTTTTCTTTACCTTGACTATAGAATATTATCAAATTTCATTCTGCTCCAGCTCATTTCAGATAGGGTCTCTGCCATCTGCTTTGGAGGCTATTGTGCACAACTATGAGATTTTTTGCGGCTTTTTATATGCATTACAGTCAGAGAAAAACAGTTTGGAAGAGGCTGGGTTTTTGAAGGTTAAAAACATATTAAATATCTGAACCGGCTCTCTGAAGCTAACCAACTTGTAGAGAGTACATAAGTGGATTAATAGGATTAAGTCATCTACAAGAGTAATTTTGACATTTCCACTTGTTTGGGAGAGTAGCCGGTTTATCCTGGCAGTAACAGAATAACAGATGGGTTTCTGAAGAGTTGAAATACTTCAAAATCATAATAGTTAGCAACACCATAGTGATTTCAGATAATCCTGGTGTATGCTCAAGTCCCTATGCAGGAAAATTCCTGTTGAAGTGGAAGATGGATTTGCTTGTGGGGACACTTGTCTAGGTATTTTGGTAGCAAGCACAACATAATTAATTATAACTATCTTGGAATAAATGTTTTTGGAAAAGCATTTATGCAGCATCAAGCACAATGCCAGCAGCTCCTGTTCTTAGCCTAATTAATGAATACCACTAATGGAATGTAGGGTTTTTTTTTCAGTTAAACGCATGACTTTTTAAATTTTCTTATTCTATCAGAAATGTCAAAGGACACCAATGTTGTTTTTTTAACATTTTTTATCATTTAACATAATGTGCATTTTTAACAATATGTTCTTTTTAGATAGCCCATTTTAAAAAAAGAAGTGCCTTTAGTTTTTGTTTATAATCCCTTGTCTGTAAAAGAAACCCACACTTAGTTTAATACTCAAATTAAATGGAAAGTGAAGGAAGGTCTAATTCTACATTCCTTTTAATTCTTTATACAGGTACAAGCCTATCTTACCCCAGTCTGTTCACTGGATTACACGCTACCGCTTTCCATATTTAGTTTGACCATCAAACTGAGTGGAAACATTTCAGCTGACATGGAGACTATAGGTCAAAGCTTTAAATTGGTTACTTTTTTTTTCTTAAATTGACATCAGACATCTGTGATGTGATGTCGTGTCATGTTCTCACCATGAACGCTAAGAGCAATTTAGTCCATTTTAGATTTTCTGTAGGCTAAAACAACCACAACTATCTTTAACCAAACCGCTCAATTCTTTAAAAGCATGTTGTGATAGGGCCTTTGAGCCATGGATCTTCCCATGACAGGAGATGTTACCTTTCTATGGTGTGGTATCTATAGGGTATACAGGCACTTATGTCTCACAGAGTATGTTAATTTTGAGTACGTGGAAATGGATGCACCCTGCTCTTGTCAGATAGTGGGTTGTCAGGGACCATGAAGGTCTTGCAAATGGAGTATGCCAGTGCTCCACTCCACTCCATTTTATGGGGATGTATGGTCTTGGGGTTTTCATCATCTAAGTTTGACCAATTTGATTTCATTGTAAAACACTAAGGGTGATGGAAAGACACATGCTTTCATGTCATAAATTGTTCAGTATCAAAACCAGTTTAAGGTTCCTTAACTTCCGTAGCGTGCCAGATACTCATTTGTTGTCAACCGCATCCTGTTGCAAGAGATCACTACCCTTTCCTCCCCCAGTGCTGATTTAAAGCAGATGGTTACACAGATCTCATCTAGACCACACAAACCATTGAATCAGCTCAGATGATGAAGTAGAAAACTACAAAGTGAGACAGGAACCCTCAGTAACAATGTTTGCTTAAAAGATTTCCTGTTGTGGGACTGCCCTTTTAAAACCACAAGCTTTTTTTGGAAAATCAATTAAGCTTGTCCTTCTAAATCATGGAGCTGTTGACGTTGCCAGCGTGGTGCGTGTTTCTGTTCCCTTAGTGTAGTAGAAGCAGCACAGTAAGTGTCATATAAACACAGTGGGGACAAGAATGTCAGCAGAACTTAGTTGCCGTATTTTTCACTAACTGGGGTTAGTGCTTGGCAGCTTCTGTTGCATTGATTGCTGGGAGGCTTTCATCTGTCTCCCGGATGTCTCCTGGGTACTGGTGACAGTCCAGTATGGTCCTTAAAATATACCAAAAATAGTTAGGGGCAGCTCAGACAAAAGTCTCAGAATCACAGATCCAAAAGGACCAAGTTAATGAATTTCTTATTCACGTTCTGTATTGTGCCTTGGAGAACAGACTCATATTCTGAATTTCAGGTTTCTGAAAAACATGTCCCCATTTTTGTCCTTTACCAAAATACTATTAGTCATCCCTTCTGAGTAATGCAGCCCAACATCTCTTCAGTAATTGCTCTGTCATAGCATGATGCCTCTTTTTGTGAGGTGACATCCCAACAGGATGCACATCTGTTTCATTGATTGCATTCAGCTGCACGTTGTGGCTGAGGAAGAGGAACTGTGGAACCAAGCCTTGGATGGCTTTTTGATTCCTTGGCAGCATTCATGTTGGTTTTGTTTAAACTACAATATAAACCAAAAATGTTTAGGGTATGCTATTACTGAATGTCTTTCAGCTTTTTTTGTAATTATCAAATAAGATGCTAGATCAGGAGGACGTATTCTCAGCTCATTAAATCTGTCAGTGACACAAGCGACTGCTGTTACAGTTACCACCATCTGAGAATATGTCCCACAATGTAGCAATGACGTTCGTAGGAAAAAAAAAAAAAAAAGGCAGCATTGAGCAAATCAAGCTCTGGTATAAATAGAGGTAATTTGTTTAATTTCAAAAATGGCAACATTTAAAACAACAACTATTTAAAACAAAAACTATTTTGACCTACTTAATTTTATCTTCTTGCAACTAACTCAGTGATACAGTAGAGAAGACCATGCAGTAATTGCAATGTTTTGCTGCTAACTGACAACTTAAAATGAAGATACTCTTCTGGAGAGCAGGTGTACATCGAATTCATAAAGTATCTTGTCAGATCACCTTTAAGATTATTCTGTCCATGCTCTTTCAGTTTACTGTCATTGCCAGATTTTTATATTCTGTTTGCCATCTTCTACCTCAGCCTTGTTCATTTAAGCCAAGCCATGTCTTAAAGCATCATACAACAGTTGCTGTCAAAAGACTTGCCAAAAGTGCTAATTTTACCTTCATTGGTTTTGCTTTGGTCTAATGAATACTTAGAAAGGAAGATCTCTTTTGTGACCCTCTGGTGTCCATGCCCTCCTCTCATGCCATTAACCTGGTATCACAGACTATTTACACTAATATAATAAAAGTGATTCAATAAAAGTGATTCTCCTGCAGAGCAGGGAACTTTTCCTCTCCCATTTTCCAACACAACTTTAAGTATGTTGTAAGTTGTCAGCTACTTATCCTTGCCAGCCTGGGAAATTTCATTTTCTTGATTAATGGCTGCACTGACCAGAGCAACAAAATAGGTACATCTCCATCTATCAATCTCTTCACTTTTTTTTTGGTTTAGGTTTTTAGCACAATTTTCTGTGGCTCCTTTAACCAGCTGCAAGCAGGCACTCACTCCATCTTTATTGAGGGACAAAGGGGGAAAGTAAATAATAAATTAAAAAATATGACTTTATAATAAATCCTGTAAATTAGTGGTGTTTCTGACTTATCTCACAGTTGCAAATGAGCAGTCCCTGTGCATTTTTCTGAAATGTATCTCTAGTTTTTCTGTGCTCTCATCCATTTTCTTTTCTGAACCAGGCTCACAGGTTCCTGGCTTATGTATGAGAAGGCAAGTCTTCTGGAGCCAACTAGATATTTCCTAGTCAATAATAATTTTGTTGTTCTCTTAAAGTACCTTGTCTCTTCCTCATTTCTTTTTTATTCTCTCCTAACTGCCTCCTTTCACTCTCACTCTGCATATTTAGGCAGAATAGTACAAAATAGGTTAATTGAGCCATTAACAAGAATGTGTTAAGATCATACACGCCACACCTTTTTTGCCATAACCCCCATCCCCTAATTAATTGGAATCTACCTTTTGATCTTTTGGGTTTTTTGTTTTTAAAACCTTGTGTCCCCTCCCAAGACCTTCTGTAGGCACACTCACCACCAGCAGTTATCCTGTAGAATACCACCAGGCCTCTAACCCATGCTCTGGTGGGGACCATCTGCTCTTTTCATGTGCCTTTCTGCTGATACCAAAATAATTTCCATCTGACTGCCCTGTGCTTTGCACAAATAAAAACCTTTCGGGCTGCTGCTTCTAAAGTAGATTTACCTTCAATCACCATTTATTAAATCTCCGTCCATTAAAAACCATAGCTTGCAGAAGCTGTGTGCATTAAGCCTGATTATAAAGTCAGTAGAGAAGAGGAAGGGGGACAGCAGTTTGTATCAGTGTATTGCCTTGTTTTTCTAGTTGGCTGGCTGGCTAGTAATGCTTGTGACAGGGTGCATATCAGAACAGGGGTCTCATTATTTGGCTTTGATTTTGGTTTATGCATCTGTCTCTCTTTTTATTTAAGCTGTAACTTAATGACTGGTGGCTTCAGGAAAAGAATCGCTCAGACTACATGACTAAAATCAGAGTTTTCTTTGTTGCTGGGGTACTAGGTCCCTTATGGAGGGTAAGGGCCAGGGGCCTAAGAAAGGAAGAGGAGGAAAGTTTGCAGGTTCCTTACGGAGGATGAGTGGCTCCTTTAAACGTACCTCATTTAAGGGCTCAACATCTGGCTCACAAAAGGTAAGTCTGCAATTACTCAAACAGTACAGTCTGAGGAAAACAACTGGAGATGCTGTTTGCAACTCTTCTTTTTCTTTCTTTTTTTTTTTACTTTTAAGGTAGCTGATACTCTTATTAATGAGAACAATTCTCTTTCCCTCTGTGCTGTTTTAAGTCTCGGAGGTATTAGTCATGTTTATTGCACTAGTTCTGGCAATTAATCTTATTCCTGTTATGGGAGTTGAGACTCACAAACACACTCTCTTATGAATCTTTGGGTTTAATATCACTGAACAGGGCTAGCCTGTGATTATTCCTGTCCATAGTCAAAGTCATATTTCGATGACTATTGATGCCTAGTGTTCATGCCAGATTTAGATGCAATCAATGATAGGATCTAGAAAAGATGTTGATGTGATTCATTGAACATCTATGGCAGACAGATTCTATGTGAGATACAGTTTGTGGTTAAATCGTGTGATGTCCAGTATGTGGATGAAAAACACAAGGTGGGAGAAAGAAGACATGAGGTGATGGCTCTGTTAATCTCTAAACTCACTTTGTTGCTGTCATAAGCTTTCCTTTTGTAGATGAATATTAAGAATTTGCGTCTTAACTCAGTTTTTAGCTGGGAAGTGAATTTAAATACATCTGTTGTCCATGGAATGATAGATTCATTTGGAACAAGTGTAGACTAAATTCAGCTCAGGATTACTTAGATTGCAGATCAATTTACAGTTTTCAAACCGACTCCATTTAAGTAATGTGAAATAGGTTTTGTCTTCTCTTCTAACCCCTCCAATTCTCTTACCTCTAATTTCTGCTGATCGTCACAATGTTAGAGTCAGATTCTTATTCAAGAGGTAAAAGGAAGTCTGAAGGAACATAACCTAGAGAAAAATGTCTGGCAGCATCTTGGAGGAAATTAGTCATTGACACACAAGCAACCAAGTATGTGTTAAAGTGTTTCCTTCTTAAAAAAAAGATTCTTCTATATGATGTGAAATATTGATCATGGTCATCTGTGAATGCAAGAAAGAATATGTCTAGGTTTGGGGGACTTCTTTAGCAGAGATTAATGGTCATGGGCTGTCACCAGGTGAATTGCAAGCACTCTCTGGGGATAAAGTCATTTGCAGCCATGTTTTTTATGTACTAACTGGGAACCCTTGCTCCTTTCTCTGCTAAAGAAATTGTCAAGTTGCATGTAATACCCATATTACAGGCCCTGTTACAGACATGGAGTGCTAGGAGAAACAAATAAACAAAATTAATAATTCAGCTGTAATGTCAGTGTCACCAGGGCCAAGCCTAACAACTCAGAAGAAAAATAGAACTCTCCAAAGTGGTTTTGGTAGGTTCAGTTTTTTTATCCTCTGATAGAAATGAAGCAAATTGGCATACTGAAATGTCAGCTAGTACTTAGCAGCAGTATCACTTCATGTAACTTTTCCCATGAATTGCACAGTTGCATCTTAGGTGCCTCATGCTTGTGTGCAACTAGTGTGAAAAACCAGGCTGGCCTCAAAGATGAGCCTGTTTCATGAACAACTGTATATTGCTTGCTTTGTCAAGCAAATAACTTTTCAAAGTAGTTTCATAGGCTGGTAGTATTAACTTCTTTATTGAATAATACAAATAAACAATGGTAAAGGAAATTAAAAAGAAGGATTTCCCCTTTAAAATGTTGTTTAAAATATCTAGGCTCACTTGAATGTGACAAATCAGCATAGTAAATCCATAATGCAGGCATAGTGCCTCTGGTGCAGTCAGCTTTTTTCTTTCTCTTGTTTTTTTTTTTTAATGTCCCCAACCCTCTGTTGATGCTGCAAAGCATATAGGATTTTACAACCTGAATCAAATAAAGTCAAATTAAAATACCCAGATAAAAATTGTTTAATCCCATAGGAAAGACTAGTCAAGTGAAGGTAGAAGGAACACAGTACAGATTTTGTTTTTCTTAGCAAGGTTTGACTCTGATTATTAAAAAAAGCTGTAAATTCTCTTCACGGCTTGCTTGTTTTAGTCTTCATAATTCGTTTGATGTTTATTTGCTTTAATGTTTATTTTGGGAACAAAAACTTTACGTTTCACGAGAAAAATATTATTTCTAGATTTGATTAAAAAATAGATTTTTAGGCTTATATAGTAGGTTGGGAGTGTTATTGCTGCTGAGAAATCATGTTGGTTGGCTCTCTGAGGTTAATAGCAGGCAAAGCATACAGGCAAGGGGAAGTGATTGTCTCTGGGGGCAGGACATCTCAAGGCAGGAATTCTGGGTGCTGTTGTGCTTGAGGCTGTTTTGTACCAAATGTAAACTTTTGCTGCTGATAGAGCTGAAAATAGGGATTGAAATTATTCTTGAATGTGGGTGTGCTGTAGGGGTGTAGTGCTTTGGGATATGCCTGGAAAACCTAGGCAGGAAATGGTTAAAGCCATGTGATGGCGCTAAGTGCAGAGATTTATAATGAAAATTTACCCTACTGGTCTAATAAGTCTTCCCCTTACCCTCGCAGACCTTTTCTGAAGATTGTGTAACAGTGTGTGGTCCTGGCCCATAATTTTGACTCACAATTTCTACTGCAGCAATGCTGAATAGCAAGAGTAATTAAAATGACCAAGTATTTCTACAAGCTCTCTGTTTAGCTCCCCCGTGTATTCCCCTGGGTTTGGCAGCTGCTCTGGAGGATGACATCTTACCTGAGCAGTTTTACAGAAACACCGGTTGTTGCCTGCTCTGAAATGAAAGGCCTTATTCTCTATCTGAACAGAGAGTGCTGTAAATGAAAGGTGAAATGCATAGACTTTAGGAAAAGGAGTATCCTTGTCTGTGTGTACATTTATATCTGTGTTTTGGTTTGGTTTCTTGTAAACATTTCAGTTTATTAAAAAAAGAAGCATCTTACCTGGATGTACATCACTGGTCTGTAATTCCCACTAATGGTAATGACTTCAAATTACCTTTGTAGTACTAAACAATGCTTTCATCTCTGCTTATTATCTCCATTTAATTGATCTAAATGTCTTTAAAATGTACTTACTATCACTCATTTTCTGTTCCTCTGAAGAGAAGACCATTTTATTGAAACAGCTTTTCTCTCTATGTTATTTTTGTTTGCCTATAATTCTTCCATGCTTGTAAATTCTCTGCGATTATCTGTATAAGGATATACTCAGTACAAGCCTTCCAGATGCTCAGATTTAAGCTTTTATAGATACACTAATATATTTTTTAATTGCTTTATTGCTCACATCACTTTCTTATTTCTGGCTACCAAACATGGTGCAGGAAATAACAATAATGTTTAAAAAAAGTAATTTTTTTAGAATATTAAAATATTTTAAGGAATATTTTATCTAAATACACAGGACAACTTTGAAAATCTCAACAGCACTACTATAGAAAGTGTAACGGATCTTTTCAAGTTTTTTAAGGTCATACGGTGATTCATTAGCTTTTATGGATTATAAAAGTGGAAAGATTATTAGACCTTCAGACTAAGGCAAATAACCTGTCCTGAGTTTCTTAAATGGCCAGGCAAACCAGAGAAAAGAGAGGAGAGGATGAATACGTTCTCCTAGATCACAGGGAACTTACCTTCTAGACAGAAAAATGTTTTTGTCTCCTCTTTAAGTCACTGTTTTCATCTGTCTTACCATTTGTTAACAAAGCCTGAAAATTAGTATAAAATCCCTTTAAGTGAGTTGCAGTTGTTAGTCTTAAATTTTATTATTTGTGTGCTTGCTTATGTTAATATTAAACTTGGAATGGGGAAAATAATATTAATAGGATGAATTTAGTTTCTTCTTGTAAACAGTCAAGAAGCTGTGATTTCCGTCAAATTACCATACCTTTTGATGGTTTATTTGGAACGTCCAACAGCTGTAACTGGTCAATATTACAATTATGATTAGATAGATCACTTGGTAATTTTTCATAGAAATAATTTTCATAGAAATTCCTTTTGAGAGTTTCAAATAGATATTATTTTTTTTAATGAAAGAAGGGAATGTCAATTAGAATAATTTGTGCCTATCACAGCAGAATCAGGACCATAGCTGTATTCTGAAAAATTAATTGAGTATATAGTCCAGCATATAAATTTATCCAATTTTTTCAAATCTTTCACAAAGAGCATTCTACTGGCTCTTTCACTGAACTGCCTTGCGGAATTAACGCTGAATCAACACTGAATCAGTTTAGTGTTGATTTGGTATCATAATGTCCTTCAGCAAACTGGTTAAGAGCATTGTGAAAAACATTCCGTAATAGAGTATGTGTTAGACAGTGCCAGCTGATCGGAATAGGAATTGGAAATAAATCCTTTAACTCCCTAAGCAGGATGTACAATTGGCCAAGTGAATTATAAGGCTTTTGTTCTGCTGTGTCACATCATCCAAAGAAAGAATATCTTTATAATAGAGGATTTGTCGAATTTGAAATGTAGAACTAAACAGTTCTCCTTGGAGTGTCCATGACGTTTTTCTTGGGATCCTGTGAGTTTGTTGTCAGGAATTGTTCTGAAGGAGTTGAGTCTATATTCTGTAGGTATGAATCACCCGGCACAGCCAGGCATGAGGCATTGCACTAGGCCCCTTCTCTACAAGTCAGTACAGCACAGCCAGCCAACAGGAGCAGATGGTGCGTGCATACGGCGAGTAATATGTGATCTGTAGCATGGCGGAAGGGTGACTGCAGAGGCATGGAATCATGGAAGCTTACTCTTCAAGGTAGGGTGTAAGCATGGAATCAGAGACAAGAATTCTTGCACTGTGTTAAAGCCTCGTGTCCCACTGACAGAAATGCTGCCTACGCTGCTGCGTCATGATGGCTTCCAGCGTTGAGAATGTCATAAGTTTTGTGGGAGCTTTTTTACATTCTTAGTGTGTTTAAATCCAAATGTTTGGCAAATTTTTAAAACTGGTGATAGCAGTTACTTACAACATATGACAATCACGTACATATCTTAACACTTTTAATCCCCTTTATAAATTTGAACATCATACAAATTATTTATACAGAGGTGCCACTCTGAAATGGAGCAGCTTAATAACCTAGTAGAGGATTCTAGGGCCAGAAGGAGAGATAAAATTCTAGATAAAATTCCTGAGCCAGTGCAGGTTTGCAGCTTTTAATTGTGGGGGTAATAGGAAGCATTTCTGGACTCTTGTGCTAGCCATATCAGTGAAAGCATGGATTTAGTACCAAGGTTCTGTAGTGTTTAGAAAAAGGTGAAACTGAAAAGGGGAGCAGCAGGAGAACTGTCCTTTTTCATATTGCATGTAAGCAGGACCTTCCGTTTTAAGGGATGGTATATGCCTGCAATAAAGAAACTGACTTTGAAAAATCAAATATAACCCAAACCTTGTCTATCCAAAGGGCTGGAAATGGAGAGGCAAAATCCATGAAAGGCAGACAAGCGGTGAAAGGGAAACTCGACAAACATCAGCTAAGAGCAAGGGGAAAAAAGCCATTCGTTCCTAGAATGCAGCTTGCAAAAAAGCAAACTTGCAGTTGTTGAGAAGGTGCATGGGCTTCTATTTTTATAGCTTTTCTAAATTTTGAGGAAAATTGAGTAAGTACTGCCCAAAATTCTAAATAGATTTGAATTAACCAAGAAGAGAAGAATTGATGTTTTTCAAAGTCATATGTAAAACAAAGAGAAATGGAATTGAGGGTCGTTAAAATACATTTAGGATCTATTGAGATCAAGGATTCACTGCAACAGCCTTTCACAGCTGGGTGGCAGAGGTGTATAAAGGCTGAATGGAAGGATTCCATATCTGTTACAAAACTGGCTAACTGACTCCTAACTCTTATTTTACCCCTTATGACTTTAGAGCTAGCTGGAGGGAGGTGGAGGGGTGGAACAAGAAAAAAACCCAAACCCTGTTAATGTAAATAAAAAGTAAGCAGTGAGATAAGCTGCTTAAAGGCTTAGATTTGTCCCCCAGTTTTGCTTCCTAGTATGTACATTATCTGTCTGCCCTATACTCTTGCCAGTTGTTCGCAGGCAAATTACTGACATTAAGCATCAGAAGTGGCCAGCTTTCTGGTTTGAAGATGGGAGACATCCTGTAGGCAGGCATTAGCTGGGTGGAATGGGAAAGCCAGTTTGTCCTGGGAGGTGGCATTAAAAGCAGAGTAAAATAGCAGAATTCTAAGTTGGGGAGGAGAGGAAAAGGCATCAACCTAATGTTATAAAAATAGCAGCTGGTTTATTCAGCAGATGAAGCTGAGGGTGGGGAGGCTTCAAGGCAGGTAGCGGAGGCTGAGAAAGACATGCTGCACTGTCAAAGGCAGAGGCAGGTTCAGGCAGTGCTGTGGAGGGAACAGCTGGCCAGCTGTGGCAGATGAGGTTGCCCATGGGCAGACTGAGGAAAGGGAGCCACTGCAGGAGTTTTGCTTGGGGAGAATGAAAGGCCAGCAGCTGCTGAGGAGGTGCTGTGCCAATTGCAAGAAAGAGTGAATTATACTGCCCTCAGCTAAAGAGCTGCTTCCTCACCAATTAAGATGTGCTATAAAACTAATACATATGTGATCTGTAAAATCAATCAAAGTCCAAATGAGTAAAAACCAAAGGTACCCTGAAGAATAATTGCAACATAATTAGAGAAGAATTTTGCATTTAATGAGGTGAGGAGACTTCAGGTATAGAGAATGTAGATTTTCTGTAACTCTGACAACTATTTCCCCAGCGCAGCTGGTACAGTCTCATCCAAAGCGCAAGACACTGATTAGAAGCTTATTTTTAATGGTAATCTCATAATCTTTTCTGGATAATGCTGGCCTTTTCTACCTGTAATTTTTCTTTTTTTTTTGGACAGTGGGATACTTTTTGTGATTTTCTTAAATAGCGTTCCCACAACATGTGATCCAATAGGAATTTCTCTAGAGTCTGCGGATATGATCATCTGTGAAGTATATCCAACAGTAAAAGCAATTGCTTCTTTGAAAATATGGCTCACCTAATAGGGTTTGTTATACTTCATTGGAAAAGACTATATTCACAGTGTTGATCCTGTTTCATTTAAAATTCTGTTACAATCCTAAATCTTACGCATTAAGGATCCATCAAAATGATCATAGTGGATGTTTTTAACTGGATTCATTACCTGATACTGAAGATACGAAATTACATGGTTTTGAACTTTCCGTAAGAGAACATTCAAGTATCATAAGAGGATGTAATTTTTCTTTTCATATAAATAACAAGTTATAAAAGTGCTTTTTTAAAGTCACAATAAAAATTAACTAATCATCTGATTACAGTGATGGTGTCTCTTCAAAAAGTAGGTGCCTTAGATGTGAAGGATGAAGTTGAATGTAATTTCACCATGTAGCCATTATCTCCTGCTTTCTTCAACCCCTTTATGAAGATGTGTTGTAAAACACTATCAGCTTGTATGATGTCCTCTTGGAAATGACATAAAAAGGCAGCCTTGTTCTATAAAGATTAATCTCTAATAATAGCACAGTAAAAGATGCAGCAGCTGGTATGGATTAATATTCCCTAATATCTACTTTCATGTGATTAATAGCTGAATGGCTTAAGCCTCTACCAGTGAAAAGCAAGCTTTACTTGTACTGTTTGTAATTTTTTTAACAGAATAGACATTGGAATGTTTTTCCTTTTTTTATTTCCAGAGTTTCTAGTTGATTTTATTTTCCCTCCTTCCCAATTTTTATGTCACAGATCATGTATTACAATTTTTTTTGTCACAAAAAAAGGGAGAAATAAGTTTTTCAGGGGTTGATCCTCTCTCGTTTCTGATACATGGTATGTAATGCTATTCCTAATATAATTAGGAATTATATATTAGCAGTAAATATATTATATTTATATTATATATATTATATTAGCAGTAAATAATTAACTTCTATGTTAGTTTATTTATTAATGTTTTGCAGAGATAGACAGGTGAAGAGAAATGCATTAGGGTTTTATCTTGATGTTCACATTAGCCAGTAAATATCTTTGTACAATTCTACATTGTTGGTAGTGGTTTTTATATTACACTTTTACAAAAGCAATATCTTTGTCAGTTTGGAACTGAAGAGGAAAGGGTAGATTCCAAAGCTATTTCAAAAGCTTCAATTGGTGTGTGATTAGCTGGATCAGTGCTCATAGCCCAGGTTGTGCTGTTTTGAAATTATATCTTAATCATTTAATAATTTACCTAGGTTTTATTGAAGTTTGAGTCCCCTAAATATTTTTCAATTATGAATTTGCTCATCAAACTAAAGATTAAAAATCCAGGTGGGAATTTGGTATACTGCTCATGAGCTTACAAGCTTTTTCCGTTTAGTGTCCTATTAAATTCAGAGGTAAGGCATGAATATGAGAGCAGATGCTCTGGGTCAGGCCAGAAATCTCTGTTGCCCAGTGCTGTAACAGCACAGTTGAGGAGTGCTCTAGGAATAGAAGATGTAGTTGTTCTCCCTCAGAGATTGCTCCTGTGCAGCTCTACTTAGGGTAGGGATTGTACGGACCTGAGGTAATATCAGAGGGGGTTTATGTGAAATTATGTTGTTGCCTTTTAGTCTCCACAGCATCTTTCACAAAGGAGTTCTTACACCTTAGTGAGAGCATAGAAGCCAGCTTGAGCTCATTTGTTTTGGAAAACAGTTCCTTATGTTTGGGTAAGATTTCTTTAACCTGATACTTGCTATCCCAAATTGAGCTTCTTTTGATTTTGCTGTTAAAATTTGTACCTCTTTTGGTATTTAGTTATAATTTTGCTTTACACTTTTGTTGAGACTTCCTTGAGAAAATACTTCTTAGTCCCAGAAGTGCATCAGACATGCGTTTCTTTGTATTTGTCAGGCCTAGGTTTGAACAGAGGGCTTAAAAGTTGAAAAGCTGGTGTGTTTTCTTAAGTTACTAACTCTCAGTGTTGAAACACTGACATGACATGCCTTCACCAAACATTAATAAATCTAGCTTTTTAGCAGTGTTGGTCCTAAAGAATCCCCAACTCTTTTATCAGCCTTCTGTCTTCAGAATAATTAATTTACCAAATTAACGGCCCAGAACGATTTCTTTCTGCTTCTTTGTGCTTGGTCTTGCCTCTTGTTACCTGCTTGACTACTGAGGGATGTGAGCAGCTGAGATGGGTTCTGAATGGAGATTTAGCCTTAAGTATATATGGGTCCTGATCTATTTGGGCCTTCGGAAATATGAACCCATGCTGAGAACCAGCCTGAGGAGCAGAGTTGGAAGAGTGGCTGTTTTCCAGGAGCTCTGAATTAGTGTTGCAGTTGTGTATCATGTTCAGGAAATAATGGGAAGGGAAATAGCTGGCTTGTTAAAAATGGCTAGCCCAGCACATTTGTCATAAGTGTCCAACTGCAGTCTATGGCCTAGGTAATTTTAATCATTACTTGCCTCCCCCATAATAAATCCTTTGGTATTAACATTTTGTTATTGATAAAACTTCAGTAGTTATCATAAATAAAACCACTAATGCAATCTCTGACCAGGCTGGTATTCGCCTACCTGTGTCATTCAGTAGGATTTGTAAATATTTTTTTAATTTAAGTTACAATGTTCTGAAGCTATTTTTGCTAGCACTGAGGGAGAGCCATGCTATCTTTAATTTATGTAACTGAGCATTATTAGGAATGCACAAGGACACAATTGAGATATCTGTACGTAAGGATTGAGTGCCATTTTGTATCCTCTCTGGCCTCTAGCTGCTGAGTTCTTCATGAGCCCTTGTGGGATGTTAGTCCTGGAAAGAAGTCTTTAATACACCACACACCTGAGTTGGTGCCAGGTGCTATTCATAGTATTTAGTAAATATTCAGTATTTAGTAAATATTCAGTATTTATAAAACTGAAAAGTTTCATACTTCATTTGGTAGAAAATAAAGTGAAATGATCCACACTAAGCTCTGTTAATCTTTTGGGTCTAGTTCATTAGCAAACTATACTTGAATCAAGAACAAGGGCAAGTGAGTAAATGTGGCTGATGAAATCCATTACTCAGTTACATGCAAGAATCCTCCATGGAATCACATTCATCAGTATGTAAAGGTAGGGTTTAACTAGTAGTACAGTCTTTCCTGGTGTGTTTCCAGACTCAGGCAAGATGGATGACAGTAGATCAGAATATGAAAGCGTCACCTTCCAGGCTTCCATCAAGTTCATGATTTAGTCGTCTTTAAACAGTCAGATGCACTTGGATTAATCAACCACTAGATAGAGCTATATACACTAAAATTCCTATTTTTCCCTAGTAGTGATGCAAAATAAGGACCAGTTGTTGCACAAGAGATATGACAGGAAGAGTTCTTTCTCTAAGATACAATAAAAATCCCTCTCCCTCCTACCCCCAGTGAAGATCATGGATCTTTTTCTGAATATACCTTATCATAAGTCTTCAGTGAATAATCCGGTTTAATTCCCATACATTAATTATTAAATAAAGCTTATCTTGAAATTACCACAGCAATTAATTTTTAATCAAGTGGTAATCATAGAGGTGTTTTATCATGACTGTAGATGGAACCTTGAGAGCAAAGGTTGTATTGCTTTTTCTTTTTTCATTCCCTGTGCTGCCCATCTCCCTCCCTCCCAGCCCCTGGTGCTGAAAAATGCTCACATATTGATCAAAGGGTCATAAACATTAGAAAAAGGAATTACCTATAATATTATCTAATGTAACTCTGAACCAGGGCAAGACTGCTCCATTTAATGATTTCTGTAATTTTTTTGAAACTTACGTAATTTGTAGTGCTAAACTTTGACTTTAGATGTGTTTATTATAAAAGGTCATTAGGAAAACTGTTAATGATGGGCTTAGTCTTCTGCCTGTGTTTAGGATTTTGTTTGCCAAAGTTGCACTGAGCTCAAACAAAAGCTACACTAAATGCATGAAGCTATGGAATACAGTATAATTCAGACTCAAAGATGTATGAAAGTTGAAGGGCAGTTGAAAATTTTTGGATTTGACAACTTTTGCTGGCGGTAAGTACTACTTTAAGCAAAGGACACAACCAACCTCCCTCCAACAAAATGCCACTATTCCAGACCCACCAAAGCAGGTATTGATGGTATCTTGGAGCTTTCAGCAGGTACAGGCATAGCACAGACATTCATGGTACAGATAATTCCATGTTTATTCTGGCAGCGTGCCTCAGCTGTGAGCAAAAATACATACACTAGGTATTTCCTAGTGACATATTAGTTTCTTGGCTCTTGTTGAGACAGTTCCCAAGTGCAGGACTTGGGGACAGTTCAGTTGTTGTGTGTCTTGCAGCAAGGAGGCCATAATAATGAAATGATTTTCTAGCGAACTCCTACATTTAGTTTTTCTATTTTCATTTTTAAATTTTCTGTGGCTGAATTAAGCAGTGTCCTTAATATACATTTTATCAGACCCAGGCAAAATTTTTAATAGGCAGTATTATGAGTATATATTTGATTCCATTTTGTTCTCGATTCTTGCCAATAAAATGGCACTCAGCCTGCTGCTTGAGTGGATTTGTGATTCTTTCCAAGGATAAGCTATGGATTAGTGAAGTACAGCTGGTGTGTTTCTCATGCCAAGTGGTTTTGGCACATTTTTTTTCATTTTTAATGTTCTTCTTAAGATAAATCCTGCCTCTTTTTCTCCTGCTTTACTGAGGATTTGCTCTTGTTCAGTAAAAAACTTCATCTTTCACCAAACTATGTTAATGAGACTAAGCATACAGACATTGCTCAAATGACCCTTTACCAAAAAGGGAATTTAAAGAAATGTTCTAAATTAAATTTAACAAGTCAAAATTAGGTTTTGTTGAAGGAGTCTAACTCAGTAGTAAGTGAAGGTAGATTTTTAAGCTACCAGTCTAAAAAGTCAATGATCTTTGCATGAGGATTGTATATACTAGTGGGTTCTTGAAATGTGGAATTCATGAGCCTTCTGGCTAATTAAGCTGTCTTCAATTACAGCAACGCTCCGGTAGCAACCAGAGCTGTAAGACCTTTACTCCAGGTAAAGGTACTTCTGTGTTCCATCTCTACCTTTCATTTAAAGTTGGAGACTAGAGAGTTTAATATTTCTGCCATCATGTAGAGAGCTGGCAGTTTCTGAGCGTATTGTAAGAGATTTTAAGTATTTAAGGTTTTGTTGTGGCTTTTTTAGTTTGTTGGTTTGTTGGGTTTTTTTACTACCTCCTGTAGGTAGAAGCTGATCCACCTTCTCCTCTGTCAAGATTGGTACCAACCCAGAGTAAACTCTAAAACCTGCCCTCTGACCTGGCCATTAAAGCTTAACTCAGCGAGCCCTTCTGCGTTTGGCGCATGAAAATCCCACTTCCCTTCACCTAGCAGTACAAAGCAGTCAAGATAGAAGATTAAAATAGATACATATATTCATGGCTTTATTTTTTCTTGCAAGTGTAGAAGTCCCATTCACTCATTTTTATATCTGTGGTAGGTACAAATCTATTCATTCTGTTAGATAAAGCAGTGCGTGCTAATATTGTCTGTTACATTAATTCTTCTTATCCTTGTTGAATATAACTATACAGCTAGGTTGTGCTTTTAATTATTTATAACTCCTATCACCAATATTATTTTAAAACGTGTGTTTGCATCTAGACGTTTAAAATCTGTTGAAAAAATCTTGATTTTGGAAGCTCCATTTCCGTCATATCTTCCTCTGAGGAGTGGGAAGCGAGTAGTAGTTTTAAAAGCTCTGCAGGTCTGGAAACTGAGACATGTTCTTCAGATACTTACAACTTTTTCTATCAAAAGCATGTTATACATCTTCTTAGAATTGGTTTGATTTTCTGTCATTTCAAGGTTCATTTCTCTATGAATCAGAAATTTGTAATAACGAATTTAGGGAAGGATTTGATTTCACAGCACACAACTTTGAATACAGTATCTTCACTAATAAATGCTTAAAGCATCAAATCAACCCCAGCCAATCAACAAGAAATCACACTTCAGTCCTCAAAGGGTGCACTTTATTTTATTTTATATAAAAAAATCTTTATTTTACAGATTTTTCAGTCATGGTGCTGTTGTTACAGGTATTAGTAGAAACTTATGCAAAAACCTGGGTGGACAGATCCCTTTTAGATTTCCTTGGTCATAGATTCATTCAGTTCAGTGAGTGCTGGTGGCAGGATCCTAGGTCCATGGCTGGGGCTAGGCTGTCATCTCTGTTAGTGACGCTAAAGGAAACCTAATGCAGTTTTCACAGGGATTCTGTGAGCAGAAAACAGGCTCTCTGTCAGTTGCCAAGAGGATTGCTCCGTGCATGTAAAAGCAGCCTACAGCTGCAGCAATGAGCACGTTAACAACATTACATTGCAGTAATTGTCATCAGGATTCTCAGTTCTCTGAAGAATGTCATTTGTAAAAATGAGCATTTATGCACTTTAAAGCAATTATTACATTGGGTGGATGATGAAAACCACTAGTAAGAGCAAGCAACTAACTGCTAAAATATCTATTAAGTATATTATTACAAGGTGATCTAAACCTGGTTCTCTGTGTGTATATATATCTGCCATGAAAAATTCAGTACAAGTATAGTGCTTAACTGACTTGTTGGAATTTTGTCTCCTGTTTGGATTCATTGACAGAGAAAGAATATGCATTTATTTCCAAGGAGTTCTCAAGTGACATTTTTACACTATTGCTGTTTCTGATACACAACAGCTCTTTGTTGGAGAGCACATAATAGCTTAGATTTTTAAAGCTATTTACAAGAAAAGACTGAAGAGAAATGTTACAAATCCCACCTTTCTCTGTTGGAAAAGTGAAGGAAGTGTTTGGTCTCTAATTTAGCTGTGCAGCGGAGCATGTTGAATTACAACACACTTTCATCAACTCCTGCTTGTACCTTTGCATTCTGCTTCTCTTTTACTTGGTCTTGCATTTCAGTGCTTGAAAGCATTGATCATAATTCTTTTTTTTTTGAAGGACTCCTTTAACCTGCATCCTGTAACTGTAAATCAAGCATATTGCTTTCTTTTTTTTAAAAAAAAAAAGCAAAAAAAGTCCTGAATGTTTCATTGGTCTTTTCCCTGACAAAACCCATGCTGTTGTGCACGGGTTTGTTCACTGATAGGCCTGAAATAGCATTATGATAAAATAAAATTAAGATTGCTGGAGTATTTTAAATAATGTGTCTGTTTCCTATGGTACACTTGTTTTAGAATGCTGGGTTTTTTTCCCCTGTGCCCTTCTTGAATGACTGCTGCAGGGAAAGAAGTGAAATCTCATGGTAATGCTTTATGCCAGTGAGCTGTAGTTCTGTAGTAATCAGAGTTTCATGGAACCGCATATTCAGGAAAGTCAGACAGCACTGAGAACACGTCCTGAGAGTGTCCAGCTTAGCTTGAGCTTTGCAACTAAAAGGCACAAATCATCTCAGCTAATCCTTCATGGGAACTTCAGCCTGCAAAACCAATAAAATATGCACACTGATGTGTGCTGCTCCCTGAAAAGGCATTTTTTATCTTTTGGCATAATTTAAGTATACCTCTATAATTTATATAGATGGCTTTATGAGAGGTGAGAAAAAATTAATAAATCTAGTACAGAGAGGTGTACACAGCACAGGGAAGAATCTGGATTAATCTGTGCAGTGAATAATAAATGGTCAGTACCTTTATGAATTAAAGCAATAGGCAAGCCACTGCACATCAGAAAAGACATAATGAGGGAAGAGTAGAGGTCGATTAATGATTATAATGCAATGCTTGCAGTATCTGCATGATATGGGTTTGTTTTCTGTTTCTCAGTGCTTGTTCCTGGGTTGTCTTCTGTGTCAAGTCAAATACTGACATAAATAAAAATGTCAGGTACTGCAAATAATGCTGATAATGAAAGCCTAGATTCTACTTAGCTGTAGAGTTGCTGTAGAGTTGCTCACAATGGCTGCAAGAGTTGACAATATCTCTGTGCCTTCATTTATATTGACCTTTCTTAGACTCCTCAGTGGGCTGGATGCCCCTCCATAAGGATCTAGTACTCTCCTGGACCTGGTCAGGAACCCATTCAAGAAGAAAAGGAGTGCACCGTTTAGGGCAATAGGAGAACAGATTTTAGCTGGGGCTTCTCTGAATGCATTTTCATGCAAAGTGAATATATTACCTGGAGAACTACCTCAGTTGAACTTGCTGACTAGGTAACAGTCTCTTTTGTAAAAAACAAAAAGTGTTCCAATTTGACTGAAACCAGCTCAGAAACCAAATAAACACCTCTTAGCATGAACAGTTTTCTTCCATTTTATTAAAGGCACATTTATCAATTCAGTTTTACAGCACAGAATTTAAGCTTCATGGGGGCAATATTAATTTGCTTTCACTGCTATCCATGTTATAGCAATAACATATATTTAGTGATTTTTTGTACGTGTAAGTGAAATAAGTCAATTTGGCCTTTCATTCTAAAACAATGTCTCTTCTTTTTCGGGTAGCTGAGTGCAAACAGGAGGATGTGTGTGGAGCAAATCTCCTACTCATTCCTGCTTCCCTCACTTTGGTTCGCAGCATGGAATAGTCCAACAGCATGAACTGGATTAATGAAATCCAGTAGGTGAAGTGGAGCCAGAAGGTTCAGCCTGTAACACACCTAGTGCACAGCAGTTGCTGCTGGTATTTGGTGCATAGGGACTGGAGTTCAGCTGAGAAAATTCCTCTGAAATACTTTTGGACAACCTTAGAGTACTGAGTAGTACAAAAGGCTGGTATAAGTAAAAGCAGCTCTTGCATCTTGAAGGTGTTGTAACTGCTTTCCATCAAGCTGTATGTTGTTTCCAGGCAGGATGTTCAATTTGAGAGAGAAAGATGGGCCTATTTTGTAACTTGTGGCAGTCTTTCAGCTTTTCCAATGGCTTAATTAAACATTCTCCATAATTTTGAGTAAAAAATGGTGTATTAAGAACCCAGAGATACTCAGAAAGATCACTCTGGAGGAATAAGACTGACAGTTTCAGTCTGACTTGTTAATGAGTGATATGAAGTTTTTAGATTTGTACCCGTCAAGAAAATAACTATTGTACTGTGCCTATGTTGGAGGTTCTGTAATGTTAGATAACTGTCAAATCAGAAATGAACAAGTAACCCACTGGTTGTATCTTAGAGTGGTTATCTTCCAACAAACCTCAGTCCAGCTGCTTGGACTCTCTCCTTTGCACATATTTTGCAGTTAAAGCTGTGTGCTGAAGCAGCTCAGAGCTTACGCTGCTGCTCTTTGCCACCAGGTACTTCCTCCCCAGCTGCCTCTTTGGGGGAGCGTGGGGCTGTGGGCTTCTCCCGCACACCTCTGCAGAGACTGGTAGCAAGGCCTGTTCATAGGTGTTTAGAACAGCTTGTTAAGGGGTTAAGCTTTGGCTGTTACTCTGTGGTTCGGTACCTGGTGGTGGTGTCCAGCATTACCAAGTTCAGTTACCAAAGTCTTTCTGGAAGGAAATAAAGGAAATAATAAAGCTTGTGGCTGCCATATTTGAAACATGGCTTTCCTCTGACAAAGAGAACTTGATAAGAATATCTTGAATAGAAAGCTAAAAAGATCATCTATATAAAAATATAAAGTTTCATACCCACTTGCAAACTCTATGTCTTTTCAAGGTGAACTAATAGCATTGTAACCCATGTGTTTCTTTTAGCTAAGTGGTAGCTTGAGGAGAAGCTTGGAAAAGCACGTGTAAAGGGTGAATTATGCATGTCTCATTCCATATAACAAAATTGAGCATTTATTCAGAAACACTTGCATTTTTTCAGCCACTACCACACTTGTTAGCAGAGAAAATATTTGATTAAAATAAGTAAAACTAAAATAGGGAGAAATTCCTAAATTCTTTGTTAGCAGTTGTGCAGCTGAAGATTACTGAAACTAAATAAGATTTAGAGATTCCCCCCCACCAACCACCACCAGTAATTCTTAGAATAATTATTAACCTCAGAATCTCTCTAACGAGTATTTGCTGCTTGCTGGCATTTCTGTTTTAATTACTGTAGGGAACATAATGCACTTGACAAAGCTGAAAGCTGCAGTGCGCCTCATACTGTTTCAGCAACTTAACTGTAGATTTAATTTCTCTTAACCCACGTATTGATCAGATCAGCAGGACCTGCATTTACAACAGTAGATTTCTATTCAAATGTTCCGTGATTTCAGAACACTTACTAGCTCTTTGGCTTGGGAGTAATACCGACTTCACAAAATTCTGTGTGCATGAGTAAACAAGCAGCAAAATAGCTCTTTACTGTATAAGACTAAATGGGACGGTCTACACTTGTGCAATAAAATATTCAGATGAACACTGCCAGCAAAGCAGAGAGTCTTCTTTTTATTGTAGGAGACACTGATTTGTTCTATTTTAAAACTCTTGATCCTGTGTGTACTTAGACACAGCCTTAGCTTTAAGTTCCTGAATTGTCCCATGGACTTTGAACTTTCTGTGTATGGCAGAGTTCTGTCAAGATCAGGGTGGATATTCACGGCTATAAAAATAGGCATGTGTGTAAGCATTTACAGAGTTAGCAAATGCCTTTGTGTTAAAACCTGGATGTGAGCAGTCCAGGTGGGAGAGAATCTGAAGCGCACGGTCCCCTATGGAGGGGGTGGCGTGAGTGATGGTGGTGTGCCGCTGCCCTGAGTGATCAGCAGTTTTTAATTCTTTATTCCAGCTCATCTTTGATGTCAGTTGTGCTTAAGCAGAACACACAGTTCGTTGCTGTTTTTTCTGTACAAAGCCCCTTCAAACACAAAGAAAAGTGGGGAGGGAGGGAGAATTGTGAAACATATACAATTGCCACTGTTGCTGTGTGAAGTTTAAAAGTGTTTCCACAAGGGAAGAGTATATTTATGGCACTTGACTGAATTACAGAAACACTTATCAGTGGGTCAAGTCTTGCAAAAAATAACTCATTTCCCCCGCACTTTCACAATATGGAACAGCCTTTCTTGCATTAGCACCAGATTTAAAAAAAAAAAAGAAAAAGTTGTGTCAATTTTTCCTCTGTTCTACTTTTAAAATACCCTTTCAGATTTGAACCACTTGACAGAACTCTAGAGGAATGCTGCAGATGAGTCCAGAGATGCACAGATAATGAAGTCAGTTAGTTTCCTTAGTTACATTTGTATGTGATCCAGAGAAGAACCACAGTGCTAATATACCGAGGTTGAAAGAAACCATCAAAGGTACAGTTCTGTCCACCTTAAGACACTCATTCCCTGCATAAGAGGCAGTATATTTTTTTACAGGAACCACGTGTTTTCAGTAGATTGCAGACTGCAACTTGTACAAAGGAGGGAGTGAGGGGAACTAACTTTTTACTGCTGCTGCACTTTGTAGTTCCATCGGATCCTACTTGAGGTCATAATAAATTTTCTGGGGATACTAGTCTGTACTTCAAACAAGGCCAATAATTCCATTGCACATCCAAACCCATTTTATGCAGAGATTATCCCATTTCAGTGAATGTATCTTGCCAGATTGGGAATTAAGCCATTTCTCACCACTTGTATTAATGGTTTGTTGTTCATATTATCTGTTCAACACCTAGAATGCTTGGGTACTTCTTCACTGATATTAAGAGGAATTACGATCATTTTATTATCAAACTATTTCTTCTTTGGGATTGCTTACTGGCTTTGATGACCTCAGGTTTTATTGGAGCTGTAGAGGCTACAGTCAGTGCCTTGTTTCAGCCCACAATGCAGTGAGGTAGGTGGTAGCCTTCTCTGTTCCACAGACAACTCACCAGTGTGTTCCCTGTTACCTTGGGCTTGGCAGGAGAAAGGACTGGAGTGCTATTCCTCAGTAAAATTTAGAGTCGCTTTTGGTGAGTGTGTTGTTCTGTCTGGGTGTTTTGTCAGTGACTTCAGTACTTTGAGCTTACCAGATGATTTCACGTCAGCCTCTCATTTGTGCTCAGGTAGTGTGTATCTGGACCAAATGCTAATTGCTGCCTCCAAGCAAAAAAGAGAACCAGAGAAACCAGAAACACCTGGAACTAGTTCACCCATTCAGTCTCGCTCAGTGGTCATAGCCCACGATGCTGCACCAGAACCTAACAGGTGCTCAGATTCTCTTCTCTTCCAGTGTTTTGTCTTTGGGTTTTTCAAATAGCCTATTTTGTTGCAGATTTAATAGTGGCATCAGGTGATATGTGCTGTACCAGAATCTCTTAGGACATGCACTTTTAAAAATAATTAAGCTTTTGAATAATTAAGAGACCTGTAGTTCAAGGGTTGCTTTTGTCCTCTCATACATGCTCCTGCTCCGTAAGATGAGTTCTTTGTGGCCAGCCAAAGCATTGCAGTGAATGGTAATGAATTTTGCTAATACGAAACAGTATTCGGATGGGTATGAATAAAGAACCCTATTCTGTTTTCATGGGAACAAGCTTGTCATGACCCTTTCATCTTTGTTCCTGACTGAGTCTCAGCAAGCTTATTTTTCCTCACAGGCAGATTGCTGTTGCATCATTTCTCATCTATTTTGACATCTGTAGCTGTGACGTTTTTATAAATGCTCATCACAATTTTCAGTAGATCAGTAGTGTTGCAGTCTGTGAAATCCTAGTCATTGATGCAAGATTTAATTCAGCTAAACAGAAATACATGACTCTCTGAGCTGCAGTTTGTCTCTGTTATGATAACAAGCTTGGCTTGTAAGTAGCATTTAGTTCCTCTCTAATGTTGAAACTCAGGTCCAAGGGGTTTTGGTACTAGTTTTTTTGTTTCCCCCCTCCTCCTCAACATTTTTAAAATTATGTTACAATGTATTATTTTTTTTTCACTCCTTTATAATTTTTGCATTTATAGTTTACTGGGACATTTCAAATTTGGATTTAGTTTGATAATGACTGTGAGGAGGATAACAATATATTCAGTAGGCATTTTGCATGGAGTCTTGCTCAGTTTCTGCTTATGTACAATTTTATAGATAGTTTTGCAGAAAAAAAATCTAAACCACTGCATCATTTTGGCATTTCAATGTTCAGTTATCCATAAATTTTACTTCTGATATATGAAAATACTAGTCTCTACATGACATGGCTTGTTAGATCTTACAGAATGGAACATGAATAGTGCAGAAGAAGAAAACGAGGAGAAAAATATTTTCTTACTAGCAAAGTATTTTCTTACTAAGTGAATTAGTTTGCTTTTATTAGGGGAGTAATTTTAAGACCAGTAAGTATCTGAAAAGAAATTATATGCTGTGTGTCTTTGTATTGATTTCATTGATAAGGGCACATTTGGGAGAAACCGGCAAATGCATCAGATCGGGGAAGAGGGTGATGTATTTTATCTTTTTGTTAAGAAAATGCTATTAGCTGCAATCAGTAAGTGACCTATCAAACATGTCAGCCAGACCTTATCACTTGGAAAAACAGTTATGTCTACAGAGTTTTCAATTATTCATACATAACTATAAATGATTACCCAGGTATTAGATTTGCAGCAGTTGTAGTAAAACCCCTAACAACTTGTTACTTTTTGAAGCTAGTAAGTTGTTTGCTCTCAGTGAAGAAAACATATTTTGGTTTGGTGGTGGGAGTGATAAGGGCATGTGTCAACAGTAAATAATGTATCTAAAGCCTTTTTTTTTTTTGGCATGGACTAATGCCTCTATATTGTATGTGAAGATGCTGTTTAAATGGATAAAACCGAATTCGTCAGTTTTTCTTTCCTGCTTACTCCCGGCTGACGTGTGGGTACTGAGTACGAAGGGAATGTTTTTCTGACTGAGACAGTCACAGTGAGGGCAGCAGAGAGATGCATATCTTTATCCCTTTCCTTCACAGTGCATTTATATCAAGCCATGTCACAAAACAAACACCCAAGTGCTGTGAGCTGTATGAGTGTAGGCATCCATGAAAACTATCTTTTGTGTCGTGGCATTTTCTCTGAGAATGTAATGTTTTTTCACTCATGTTATTCTTTTGACTTTGAATGAACACTTTGGCTGAACTTGACAGAATTATGTATTTGGAATTAAATGCCAGTGATTTCTTCCTCTTACCATGCAGAATTTTGGCATAGGCATTTCACACAGTAAGCACAGCAGACAGTAGACTGTTTGCCCTGCCCAATAGCAGTGTACATTTATTGGGTTTTTAGCCAACTTGATTAAGGTTTATGTTATACACACTGTGTATGGCTCCCTTTGCTTTTACATGGTCGTTCCTCACCCCTGAAATGTGTTAATTAATTATTATTATTATATTATCATTATATTTTTATCTAGAGTGAGTCATATCTTGTGTTATCTGAACTACTCTTCAGAACATTTTCATTAGAGTTTAGGCATCCTGACAAGCTTTGGCATTGCTTAAGTCACCTAGTCTGAAATTTCTGTTTTTCAAAATTTTCAAAACTTGTTCTTTATTTGCAATAACAAATGAGAAAAATGTTCTTATTGCTGGGGGGGGGGGTGGGGCGGAGGGGAAGGAGGGGAGGCTGGGGGGGGGGGGGGGGGGCTTTGGTCTCAGCCACCTTAAACTGAACAATTTTAATAGCTACAATTTTTTTCCTTTTGGGTAGATGCACATGGCGTGGTTGTTCTTCATCAGTCTCATTACTTAAACTGAGGTGCCACAGCAGCTCCAGTATTGTAGAAGGGATGTGCTGGCTGCCTTGCATGCCTGTCAAAGTTCTGTTAAGGGAAGGGTCAGCAAAACTTGCATTTGATTTTAAAAAATACTGTACTTTCTCAGGTGTACATTTCTCTTCATTGCAGTTTGAGCTAACAAATGGAAGAACAAAATGCACAGGCATGATCTTTTAAATGCATTTAAATAATCAAGATGCAGGTACTATAGATACAACCCACGTTCTCGCATAATGTCTGGCCAAGGAGAACCATTCAGGAGCAAAAAGGAATTTAATCCTTTTTAAATTCTGTCACTGTAGAGAACCTAGCCAAAGAGACATAACACCATGCTATATGGCTGAGTTCCATGTTCAGAAGTGAGTTAAGTGCCCAAATTACTTTTTTTGTATGGCTTAGATATCTTTGATAATATTTATTGCAGTTTGTCCAGTAGGTTACCTTTTTCTAGCTCGTAGGGTACACCACATTCCAGGCAGAAGAGGCATCCATAAAGGTATTTTGTTTGAAATCTGGTTTTCACTAGAAAAAGAAACCTGTTGACTTTGTGTTATATCCTCCATTTCTATGCTCAGCTTTCACCAATGGTGGGTAGTGGCTTTAAAACGATTTTTTTGCTTGAACCAGATATAAGACATTTTCTTCAACAACTGAGACTTAAGCTTGTTGAGATTTCAGAGGTCTGAAGTTGCAACGTGATTTTGAGAGCATGGAAAAAGAAATATATGCAACTCTGGACTACACCTGTGATAGCGTGTCCTAAACCACAATATATGCCCTGTTTCAGTGTCTGTTGAATATGTTGATAGAAAGTATCTCATTAAATGTAGTTAAATTTGGATGAAGGCTTCAAGTAAAAAGATGCCCTAAATAAAGGAATATTCTGTATTTCTGTTACTAATGGAGCACAGTGATCCACAAAGGACATAGTTCCTTACTCTCTTTGACTTTATGCTCTCTTACTGGTGTCTTGCTTTCTTCAGAACTTACCGTTTCCTCAAGCAGAAACGAAGTCCAGAATCTTTTTGGCATTGTGTTTTCCAGAGACATGTCTAATTCTTCCATACCCATTGCCGTTTCTCATGAAGTCAGCAGGAACTTTGTCTCATTAGGAAGAGCAGGATCTGGTTTTAAAACAAAGCTATTTTCAGCTGCATGCTTTGGCATTTAGGGCAGGAAAGAAGTTGAAATGATGTCTGTAAAATATTTCTTTGGCAATCACAAATAGGTATGTGCTCAATAAACTGTAGATAGATAAAGGAACAGTGAAGTAAGAGTAGAGTCAGCAGGTTACTTCTCTGCATGGTGTAGTGCAGCAGAATCAAGGAGTAGACTGCCTATAGCTGTAGATAGTATGATCCTTAGATGTGATTCTAGATGTTACCCTTACCTATTGCCTTGTGTTAGCACCTGCCACAGTGAAATCAGGTAGATATTTGAGAGTTAGAGCAGAAGAAAGAACTACCTGCAGCACACTGTGCCCTTTGTTGTTGCTAGTTTTAAAGTATGAGAACATGCAAAAGAAGCTCTTCACAGCAAAGGAATTAATCAAATTGACAAAAGCAATAGGGTATGAAAATGCATGTGATACGTAAAGTTACAAAATGAATGGCTTATTTACAACTTCAGCTGTTTTAGTAGAGCATTTTGCTCAACTTCAAATTGTTCTAAAAAGGATTAGATATAATTAATGCTGTATGACCTCCTTTTTTCTTCTTTTCAAAGAATGTAGAGCTGTACATCTAATGAGGATCCCTGAAAGGACTGTTATGTCCAATTGTCTCAATTATGCAAATAACGTTGATATTTTAGCAGAAGGGAGGGGATACTTCAAATTAAAAGTTTCAACTCCTGCTTTAGCCTTTCTGCAGTGCCAGCATTCTTACAGCAAGTACATCCACTGTTTGAAGAGAGGAAAGGAGGTTTAACAAATTGGAGATTTTGGGCACTATCAAAGTAGATTTGTTGTGCCTTGTTCCACCATGAGATGAAAATACCCTCTGGGCAGGGAGATGGGTCATGAGACTTCTAAAGGATTACCTTCAAAGGGAGTCATGAGATTGGTTTGAACAAAGAAGCTGCTCACATGCTTATCATATGAGATTCTCTTCTTAAAGTGGTGGAAACCCATCTCCTTGGGAATTCTCATGAACTTCAGAGACTGGAAGTCCTAACAGTAAGATGAATGAGGAGTCTGAACAATAAACAGAAAGATGGGACAGAAGCTCACAGTTAAATACAATTTACTTATTCTAGATGTAATTCATCTTTCCAAACTCTGAAACAGTTCCAGTGACAAGCAGGTAGGATATGATTTTAAATGTTAAATTTTTTGTTTCATTCTGGATCATCTTCTGCTTTGCTACCTTTCTTAGCATTGATACGCATAATTGAAATTTGATCTGAAGAGCTGTATAATGACCCACGATTTATTAGAGAAAGATAGTTCCATTGAAATGAGAGTGTTCTGATTGAACTACTTCCTAGATTTCTCATGGATTTTGAAAGATGTGAAACCTGAAGTACTGATTGCAAGAAAACAAAGTGAGTTTTTTAGGTCCAAAAAAGGTGTCTCAAAATATTTCAAGATTAGAAAATTTCTTGGGTATGACTGCAATAAGACGTAGAAATACTGGCAAAGGGAGATTAGGTGAAAAGATATTTTACGTATTTTAGTGTTTTGAATGCTTGTTTAGAGCTACCTCTGAAATAAGTGTGGATGGAGTTCTGAGGTGGTTTTTTTGTTTTGTAGATTGGGACTTTGCTTTGTCTTGGGGTTGTTTTCAGTTTTCAAAATTAGCCATACTTTCTGGAGTTCACATTTAGCAAAAAGCCTTCTGATAAGCAGGCGTCTTTCTGTGTGTGTGTTTGTTTCCAGTGGAGTTTATCAAGGTCCGATGTTAGGTCCAGGTGTTATGGAAGTCCTAGAACAGAAAAGGGCATAAGTTATGATGATTTCCTTTAGCCCAGTGAAGGTTGCCAGAAAAGGGGGATTCCCAGTGAAAGACTTGTAACAAACATTTATCAGCAGCCCCATCAGCAGTGGATGCCTACAGGAGAAGTCTATATGAGAACTCCCTCACCAAGATCCAACCTACATGTGGTCCCTGAGTATTCATGTACTTTCAAATGACCGAGGAGCCAAGGAAGCTCAAGTTTGGCCCTTGTTATCCCAGGCTCTTCCGATCACAACTCCAAAGAATGATCCATTCCTCTTTCATTCCTGCTCCTTCTGTGGTACAGTGGTGGTCTTGAAGAGGAACATCTCAGAGTATCAGTAGCTCCAAGAGGGCATATCCTTGTATTCCCCATTGTGGGGGATTCCACATACAGCTGTGGATGCAGCTTCTGGCCTCGTTGAGTCTTCTTTAACTCCCTTGCTTCAGACTTTAAAATTTTTCTTCCCCATTTTTGATAATTCAATCCAGTAAACTGAAACCTTTATCATAAATTTTCCACACTATCATTTTAATTCAAATGATAGACTGCAGCTAACATTTTAAAGCCAAATATGTTAATGAGTTATATGTAACATTTTAAACTGTAAATGATAGTGTATATCAGTACAGACAGAGTATTTCCAGGACTATATTGTGATCTGTTGAAGCTATGTGTATCCTTCTTTCTCTTTAGAGAAGAACAATGCATTGCACACAGTGAAAAAACAGTCCTGGAACACCACTGGAGATTCTGTTTTCTGGTTCTGTGGAGCCTATTAATTCTTTTCACTCAGAGCTTTGAGGGTTTTAGATGGATAAGGGTTGAAAAGAAGATTGACCAAATTTTCTGAAGACTATTTTTATCTGTAAACTCATTTGAAATCTCCTATTGCCTTTGCAATTGTTTCAGTTGCACTCAAGTTTTCAGAAAGTTTCCAGTGACTATTGGCAACTCTCAGGTATATATAATACAGTAATTTAAACGTATATGTTGAGCATCTCCAGGAATTAATTTAACTCTTGAGTTCAAATGCTTTCATAATAAATTCTTAAATTTTATAAGGAATAATTTTGTGCAAAACCTGCAGCCCAAGAGTTAAATTAGCTGGAAATTCTTTCTTTTTTGAAAATGACAGAAAGCAGTGGGGTATAAAATGCGGCTGATTGTAGCATATTCTGTTGAAGCTTACGTATTAGCTAATGCCTGGAAAAGAATTGTTTACTTTAGTGTCAAATTAGCCATGGCAAATTGCAGATTTTCAACAGCTTGAACTATTTAACAGAATTCTACCTGGAGAATTTTGCTTTCAGGAAAACTATATGTACTGCAAACTAACATTAATTTTTTTAAGGTACAGATCGGCTAACTAGAGGTAAAAACTTGCAAAAAGAGTGCATATTTGCAGAATGCAGAAGAGAGAAGTAAATATTTTTGTAACCTTTTCTCAAAATCAATATCTATTCAGCATCTCCAGATTTTAGAGGCTTCTGAGACGTGCATATATTGTAGTATATTGTGAATATAGAAATTTTACTTTGTAGCAATTTTAAAGTGCATCTTATTAATATGCCCAGAAGTATGCCTTAAATAGTGGCTTTCACCACATTTTGAAAAAGCCAGTATAATAAATTCTCCAAGCCTACCTGTTCAGTGTTCTTTGCACTTCAAGTAATACTAATTCAAATTGTACATTTAGAACAAATTTTCATAGCTAAGCAATGCCTCACACAACATGTAGTCATTCTCTTAGAAGTTTTCCATTAATGATTTGCCCTATTTCTTAAAAAAAAATGATTTTAAGGTCTCAAGCCATGCTATTACGTCATGTCTGAAAAATTAGCATGTTGTAGTAGCTTATCAGAAGTTTTGTAGAAGTTATGTCTGAACCTAGTAACTTGTAGCCTCTTAGATCAAAGAAATTATTATATATGAACCTTTTTTCCAAACAGCACATTTTTGATCATTTCTCCTCTAATAGTCATTATTCTTAATAATGTGGACTCGAATGACCCAGGTCTCTCAGAGACTCTGAGTCAGTATTCTAGTCCAGTTCAATTGGTTTTGCATCTGCATCACTAAGTGCAGGTTAGTTGTTGCATGTCTAATTAACAGCTATTGACACAGTTTTCTAAGCCCCAAATAACCAGCAGAATTAAGCATGTGGGTAGTTTTAGTTACTACTATTCATAGGTTTAGTTGTGTAATGGGGGAAGTACCTTGCTACTTTGGTTATCATCTCATAAGCCTTGACAAATCTCCCAAAGGAACTCTTGAGGGTATTGAATCACATGGGGTTTCATAATAATAGCATTTTTCTCTTTCAGGTGAGAATAGCCTGTATTAAAGGCTCATAGTTAAGAGTAGTTTAAGAGAATTGCGTATAATCCAGGCATATGGATTATACATGCGTATAATCTGGGAGCAGAGCCTTTATATTAGACAGGACAGGTGATTGTTACAGTACAGAAATCATTCCTGAGCCTTGTCAGCGCTGGAAACCAGGGCCATCCTAAATCTTCAAATAAGAACTATTAACAAATTGTCTTACAGAAGAAACTAGGAATTACCAAGCTACTTTGGCTAGTGCCATGTTAGAGGCTGCTCAGTGTCTCTCCCTGCCCATCCCCTCTGCCCTGTTACTGTTGGCCAGCTCGAGGACGGTTACTTGCAGGCAAGGATGACTCCACTACCCGTAGGTAAAGTTGCTCAATACTTATCATTCTTGCATCTGGGGTGATGTTTGTTGTAACTCTGCCACCCGTTAAGTAAAACTGTCTATGTGGAGTATCTGCAGGCAGAAGGGGTTTTTTTGGAAAAATTCCAAAACAGATGTCAGAAAGGAGGCTGAGAACAGATGTATGTTTGTGTTCTTTATCTCCCTAGCATCTATAACAGAAGGGTTAAAGGGAAGAGAAGGATTTAACAACAGAACTGGAATAGGTAACAAATGGAGATTGTACATAATTGTTAACATATCTTAGAAAATCTCTTCCATGAAATTTTGGTACAGTAAGAGATGGGACTGAGCTGTTTCAAGAATGGCTTTTGCTCCCTAAAATGTGGTAGGTGTGGTGTGTAACCTGGTCAGTGAGTTTCTTTATGCATTCTACACACACAAAAAAAAATAATTCACCTTGCAAAACTGCAAAAGGTATGTTCTCCGCAGGCAAGCACTGACCCAGTCTGTCCTGCTCTATGCTCTACAGGGTTGCTTTATTGCAGTTGCATGAGCTGTAGAGTTCCATTAAAGCTGAGCTGTGCCTGGGCAGCTGTGCCTGCCTCACAGCAGGGTGCCCCAGCTCCCCCAGCACACTTCACTGGTGTGCCTCCATGGACTTTGTGTGGAGCTGGCTATGGCCAACATCTCAGGGCTTCAGGGTGTTGAGGCTACAGCTGTTTGTCTCATCTCAGAGCCTTTGGGGAAGAGCTGTGTATCTCTAAGAGATGCAGCTGAATTGTGTTAACTTTGAAAAGAGCATTTTGTAGACTGAGTCCCTAAGTTAATGAATGGGGAGAGAAAATCGTTCCTCTTGTTTCAGTGGATATTTGCTGCGTGCCACACCAGCAGGCCAGGGACACAAAGCGTAATGAAGCCATGAAAGCTCATTACAGTGCTCTGTGCAGCGTAGCACTGCCGACTGATTTCCATATCGTCAGCAGGGGTAATTTCTGGCTTCAATTTGAAATAACAGCATTGCTTACTGATGCTGCCATCCTGCCTGTTGTGTGTTAGGCACCACCACAGAGCAAATGGATCCCTGACAAGGTTGCTACAAGAGCACGGGTTCAGTTTGAACCATATGAAAAATACAGTGGGAAGAGAGTAAGAATTTTCTCGGAGGAACAGACTTTTATCTGAAATAATCTTACAACTGTTACAAATCCCTTCTTGATGCTGTACTTACTAAACAAACAATATAAGAAATCCTCTTTCTTTTGGATATTGTCGGTACGTCATATTCTAATAATTGTTAAAACTATTATCAATTGTATAAACAACAATTTTGATATAACTCATACAAACTAGGGTTTTTGAAATTTAGTTTAGATTCCCCGGCTGTCACTGTAGGTAGGGATATTGTTCATAGCTCTGGCTCACTAGAGACATAACACAAATTTAAAAAAGCAATATGATTTTATGCCCTGTAATGAACAACTTTTTAGTAAAATCTTGACAGTTCATGAATGACTGCAAAATTGGCTGTTAACATTTTTCACATAGTTTGGAGTATTTTTCTCCAAGCAAAAACACTGTTCCTAGGAGAACAATTGTTCTGGGTAGAACTAATCACCTGAAAGTTTGAGTAGTTAGGCACTTGGAAAAACTGTTCTTTCAAAGTGAAGAAGGATGATGGATAGTGTATTTGGGATGTTGCACTTAAAGGCAGTGCAAAATAAAAATCTTTCTAGTCTCAGTTTTGAAGTTCCAGATAACAGGGATTCTGCTGATACAATGATTTCTTTTTTATTCACAATTGTTTATTGGGCAGAGTTCTCGCTTGTTTTCTCTAAAATAACAACTGAATCACAGAATCACCTGGATTGGAAGGGACCTTTTAAGATCATCTAGTCCAACCAACAGAAACAAAAACCAAAACCAAAACAATCACCAAACAAACAAACAAACAAAGGCAAAAACCAACCAAACAAAACCAGCAAGAAAACCCACACCACACACAAACCACCACCAACCCAACACTAAGCCATATCCCCGAGCACTATGTCAACTCATCTCTTGTATACCTCCAGGGATGGTGCCTCAACCCCCTCCCTGGGCAGCCCATTCCATGAACGTGTTTACTTTTGTAGGATTTACAAAATCTGTAGACTGGTTTACATGGTGAATGGACTTGTGCACACACCATGCTCATGCTCATGGTGGGATTTTCGTGCCGCCTCCACATTACTTCTTTCTCTCACTATTTCATCAGAGCAAACATCTCTTTCTCAAATCTGGCGTAAACACCCCAGTTTAATTCTGTAGAGCATTCTAATTAAGTAATTGGGCAACACAGCTGAGATGTGACTTCCTTGGTGATACCACCTTTTGCAGAGTTCTGCAAGCTTAAAGGAGAGTTAGCAAGAATTGTTGTTAAGATGGTGTGAAGAGGGTTACGGCAGAATATTTCCATAAATGACAATAATCAGTCCACATCTTAACAAGATGTTAGTGAAAGTAATTTATATGATTCCAGAGGTGTGAGCTCTGCTGCCCAGCCAGCTCCATTTTGCTATTAGTCTGTGCTTGATTTAACCTGAACAGCATTGTCAAATGCTGCATTATGCATGACATACGTTCGCATCTATGTGCCAGGGACTGTCTGCTCTGTCTGATCCCCATCTGTGGCTCCGTGCACCAGGTGCTGCTGTTGGCATTCCCGCTTCTCTGCTGTGCCCAGTGCAGGCATGACCTTGCTGAGTGCCACAGCTGGTGAACTCGTGCTCTCCAGCAGGGCTCCAGGTGCCAGGGAGATGTCCTGCAGCGGGTGCTCTTGAGTTGCAAGATAAGGCTACAGCCCCATCCCATCCTGTGACCAGCAAGTCAGGCGTGCCAAGCCATCCGCCAAAGACGGATGTCTTGTTCCCTGTCACATGGAGCATCTACCTTTGGGAATCATGGTGGTTGAAAGAGCATTAGAGTTTTGGTTGAATTTGGGCTTTGGATGTTCTTCAATACCACTGTGTCTCTCATCCCTGCCCCCTTTCATCCCACAAATTGTTTCACTTCTTTAGGTGGTAGTTTTATCATTAGGACCATTCACAGACAGTAAATACTGTTGCTATCCTGTAGGGGCATATGACAACTGAAATTCACAGTTTCTGGTGGCACAATGGTGTGTAAGAGTTCGTAGCAGGACATTTCCAGTGGCTTTGCTCTCCCGTGCTGATTCCCACCCTGGATTTTCACCAGAGGTGTCTTGTCTTGGTCCATAGCCCACCTGCTGTGCTGGCATCAAGCTGCAGTGAAGCAGAGTTGCAGGCTTTTTTGGAAATTCAGGCCTGGTACTTGTTTATTGAATGGTTGGTTACATCTGAAGTGAAATACATAAACTGGAATTGTCTGTGTGGTGGTTAGAGAAAAATTTCTCTTCAGTTGCTGCATGTCTGCAGCTCTAGATAGGCATCTAAGCAAATAGTGTAGTTTGTGATAGTCAAAGGACAGCTGGCTTTTGTAGAACTAGTTTTTGCATTTATTAATGGTTATGTTAGAAAGGTGACTGTTTATTTAGGGTCTGAATTTTGTTAACTCATTATTAACTCATGAACTCACTCATTAACTCATGAACCAACAACACTGATTTCCATTCCTTGCTGCAGGAGGACCTTCTGCAGGATACTTTCTTTTAATGCTAAAGAGAATTAACAAATACATAGAGTGGAATAATATAAACCCAGTATTACTTATTACTATTTCTTGGCAATGTCTTCATTGCAAAGAATTAACAATGGTTTTGTTTTGGTTTTATCATAATTTAGGAGACCCATTGACAGTTTTCATAAAGAAGAACAAATGTGCTATGGAACATCTGAAACATGTTTTTTCAAAATTATGTTCTGATTAGTGCATTCAGGATTTGCAATAATAAGCAGGTTTGAAATTCACTACTGTCAGCAAGTTGGGATCTTGCTTCTTTTGTGTTTCTTAGAGGTGAATGGCAAATATGTAGTGTTTTTAGTACCATAATCTTGCTGGCAGCAGCTATTTGTCTGTCAGCCTAATATTCCCACTGGCCATTGGTCTGAAAACTGTAGCTGGTCTGACATAGTCCTTTATCAATTCATCCATGCCAGAGCTGTTAAAAGGCACTTATTTTTCTTCACAAGATTCACAAGAGACAGTATGTGTGCTTACATTTTTCATCGAGAAACAAAAAAAATTTCAATCCAGAGTGAGAAATATACAGAATCTGTATCAAGTAAGTGGAAAAGTGCCCGTTTTCTGACAGTGAATGTTTCTGCTCAAGTATTTGCACTGGATTGTAATGAAGCTTTGGTTAAGCAGATTAAATAGACAAAAGCAGTGAAACTTCAAAGGCTGACATAAATGTGCTGAGGTTTTATTTCCCTGGTCTGTAATGCCTGCTTTTGCCTTCCTCTCATTAGCACAGAAAAATAAGCCAGTGGAGCAGAATGTGTTGTCCAACTGTAGTGCCTACAGTGACTGATTTCTAACAGGGTTTTTAGGTGTAAGTATGTCAGGTTTTTTTTCAGTGTAGCAGTAGATATTAGACCTCCTATAAGAGGGGTTTTAAGACTGGCTGCACAGCTGAGAGCTCAGCTGTATTGCAGAGCTCATTTTAGATACCCAAATGCAAAAGCTTCCTTCCAAGCATGGATATTAAGACTGTGATTTAATTTAGTGGTTAATTAACTGTTTTTACATGAAGCACACCAAATAGCAAAGGAAACTGGTAATCTACGAGGATTAAGGTAAAGCAGTACTTAGTGACATGGTATAGAAATACAAGCTGTTTGATATTTCTGGTTTGCGTTTTCCAGTATTCTCTATGGAACAGTTAAATTTCAGCATCTGTTACCCTTTATATTTTGAAGGGTGTTTCTGGCACTATGGGGTTGATTTGGGCATTTATAGTCACTTGGTCAGTTGAAGTCTGAAATTTTATTTGGGGAAAAAAAAGTGAATATGTTTAAAATATATAAAATATTGCTAAAACCCAAGTTACTTAAAAATGAAAATATGTAACTTAAAGAGTAGATAAATGAAGTAACCTCTGTAATAGGTTCATGTTAAGCTCATTTTATAATATTAAAGGTCATAAACTAATCTGGCGTATATAAGCGTAACAACATTGCACGTAGTTGTAAAATAGCAATGAGTTTGGATACTATGTGGTTTTGTATTAATTTTTAAAAACTTGTGTAATTCCAATTAAATAGACTTTTATTGGCTCTCTAATTAGTGATACCTGGTTCTGAACAGGTAAACAACATTTGTTTGATATAAGCAGCCACCTTCACAGACCCTAGAGCCTCATGGATCTCTTGCTGTGCAACTCAATAACTAGACTCTGATGCTGTAAAGCTAAATGCATTTTCTGAGCTCTATTTCTAATAATGTAAGATGACAAGTTTTAGCAATAGTAAAAGCCTTGCCAGAAGGTGTATAAAAAGAACCTTTTAAATATTTTGAGTAACAAAGGTTTTTTAGGTTCATTTGAAGAAGGACAGTATAGAGTTGAGACAGGAAACCTGACCAAGTTACACGGCCTTTAGATATTAAATTTAGTACACTCTTCCTTCAAAATTTGCTACATAATCAAGCTCATTATGTTAAATACCTAAAATATATGCCTTGTCATTCAGGAAACAAGTAACATTTGTAGCTGCATGAAGTTTTGCTTGAGTCCTTCACTCTTTCTTGCTCTGTGGTGCTATGAATTCACAAACAACTAATTTTAAAATGTAACTGGTAGTTCTGCCTTGGTAAATCAGTGAGTATATCAAGAGCAGGAGTGCAGGATCTCCTGGACTGCTGACCACAAGGCTCAGAGGCACCTGAAAGAAGCAAATGTTCACGCACCTGGAGGGATTCTGGACAGCTTTCTCATGAAATAGAAGTATGGGTTTGCAGCTTATTTGCAATTATTTGCAACAAGCGAACTTCAAGTAGTCTCCCATTATTTCAGGCATAATGGAGGAAACAAAGAAGCCAGAGAGGAACTAACAGGTCAACAAACAAAGGAACTTCAGAGACAGCTCCTGCCTCATACAAGAAAAAAAGATGAACTACCACACCCTCTATTCATCATCCTGCTGTGGACTGCGCAGGGCAGGGGTCCACTCCAAGTCTCCAAGCTCATACCAGGCAGCCTGACAGAGCATTCACCAGACAGAAATCTGCAGCTGACTTTCTGAAGTGAGGAAATCAGCAAGGTTTTTAGTTCTTTCTCTAGCAAAGGCACATTTTTTTTCAGATACCCTGAAAGTTCTCGTGTTCTTTTTAGCTTTTGCTAAGATCTGTCTCTGCAAAAATTTCATTTCACATCCACAGAGGAAACTAAAGCAAAAGCTGCGAAATTTGCTTGCTACTTGAAAAATGAATTAAGACACAGTTCCCTAACTCAAATTTTGAAGAAGCAGCTTTCATCAGCAAGGCAAAGTTACCAGTGTCATCAAATCGTGAGTGCTTTTTAACATTTTTCATTCCTCTAAAATTAAAAGGCTGCTTTTGAATTAATTTTTTAAAATTCACCATTAAGTGTTGGTTTATTATTGCAACGATGATGATACTTTGCCTTGCTGATGGTTGCAGTGACAGAGAAGGCCTGGGCTCTGCAAGTAAGAAATTATGGGAGACTCTGGCCTGCAGCTCTTCCTGAGCTCACTCCCTTCAGCGTTCCTGGACTTAACTGGACCATGTTTCTGCAACAGACTCTCTAATCACGTCGCGCAGATTCCAATATTTTTGTTCTAGCTTGCCTATGCATCGTTGTTTTTAAAAGGGCTGTGAGCTTGGCCTAATTTCTGGTTTGCAAAAACAATATTATTTTGTCTTCAAGGTTGTTTTCTTCCTCCTGTTTCATAGAGACACTGTGCCTGTAAAATTTCTCTATTCTCTGTCAGATGTTCTTTCAATTTAAGGAATACCATTTCCTGAGACACATCTCCTTAGTTGCCCTAGGAATGACTGGAACTTGATATAAAATAGGAAAAAATTATTTTGAGAAGATTGTTAATCAAGCAGGGAAAGTGTTTGGGAAGCAATTTGTACATAAAAGAGCAACACTAAAATATTATTTGGAGTAAATACTATTACTCTATTTATGTCACAATTTATGCTGTTTTTCTGTACTACTGTGGTTCCATTTACTGTTTAGTAAAACAGGAAGAAGCAGCTGCAGTTTTGGTAGAGCTTCAGTTAAACATTGTAGTTTCAAGACCAGCATCTTTGTTCATAAAGGTTTTTACTCACATTCAAGATTTGAATTTTATCCAAGTCATGGAAAATTCACATCACCTACTTGCTTCATGAGTACATGTATCTGGTGTTTAAAAGTGATTTAACAAATTGAGTGCTTGTTTTTAAAAACAGTAGCTGAAAATAGAAGGCAAATGTTACTGTATCTGCCACACAGAAATATTTCAGTACATTACTTCTTATTTTTTCATCCTTTTTAGGGTCAAAAGGCTTGGATAGAGAAGACCTTTTCAAAAAGAGAATGCATCTATGTAATTCCCAACAACAAAGATATTAGCAGGTAACATTTGGAATTTTTGTTTTGGCCAACTGAAGAGGTTAAAACTGAAGAAACTTGATTTGTATTTAGATGTGTGAAAGTGAGACCCAGTTTACTCGCTGCTCTTAAAGGGAAATAACAGAGGAACAAAAGTGCAAAACATACTTGCACTGGAATCCGTACAGAGCTCTGGGACATGTCATACAGAGACATCAGGGCAGCAGTAGAGGCAGTGAGTTGTTACTTCCAAGCTTTGCAAACCAGAGCACAAGTTAAAACTGAATTCTGAAAGCAAGGATGCAATAATGTGCACTGTGAAGTGATATTATTCTTCACAGTTGATACGACGCTGCCAATAACAATAATAGTATTGTTGTACAGGAGGACTGGAATTCTTAGTCCAAATATTATTACTACTGCATGAGCTAGCTAAATTGTGGTCCAACTTGTTTGGATAACATTACAGTTTGTCACATACTAGCTGTCATCTCTGAGTAAGAAACAGTCAGTCACTGCTCCTGTTGTGCATTCTTCCTCCTTCCCTGTCCTTTAGCCTCAAACAGCTTTCCAGTGGATTACAGAAGCAAAGTGAAATTGTTAATCTTTACTTGTTAAAAAACACCTGCGAGCTGATAATTCTGGCATATTTGTGCAGGCAAATACAATGACTGTGACCTCGAAGAGGTGTTTCTATGATTCATGTAGAGCAAGGCATGGTCGGTTGAACATCTGATATTTTTTCTTTTATATCACTCTCCTATATTGAAGACACTTTAATCAAAGTCATTTCAAATTTTAACTTACAGGTGCTGCTGTGGCCAGCTCATTAACCAACATATTCCACCTCCTCCAAGTATAACAGCTAATAAAAATGGAGAAGAAACAAAGCAAGTGGAAGCTCAGCCAGAGAAATGGTCCATCAGTAAACACACCCAAACATATCCAACTGATGCATATGGAAACCTTGAATTCCAGGGAGGAGGACATTCAAACAAGGCCATGGTAAGGAGCATAGGCTACTCTAAGGTATTGATCTGTATGTTACCTTAAAAGGTACATGTCAGCACAGCATGTCAGTGAGCACATTCCTGCTCACTCAGTGCATAATCCATTGAAATCAAATGGGATCTCTTTGCTGTCTCAGAAAAGTGGACAAGATGCTCAAAAAGAGAAAGAGAGAGAAAAGGCAAGAGAAAAATAATACCTCCTTAGGAAACACCTTATAATGTCTTGCTGAAACAGTTTCATTGAAGTTACTGTCAGTGAATATCAGCTAAGGAGGCAGCTGCATGTATTAATGCCCAAGATTCCATCTCTTTGTATTACATTTCTGGGCCAAATAACCCAACATGGATATATGCTTTTTCCTAAGGCTTAAAGTCTAATAAAAATGGAAATGAATCTTGCCTTCCTGAAAGACAGAGGCCTGACAGAGCTGGAAAGTGGACTGTTGAGCTTTCTTAGCAGCAGAAGTAACAGCAAATCAAGATTTTTGCAAAAAATCTCTTTCTGGTTTACCTATCTTCTGAACAAATACAAACCTAGATTTGTTTCTTTGCCCATTTGCTTTCTTGTCTCTGTAATGAGATTGTCACTCAAGACAAGCACACTGTAAAAACGTGCCCAAATTATATCAGCGCAGTTAGTGGGTTTTGTTAGTAGTGGGTTGTGGTTTTTTACAACAGAAGCAAACACTAGTTTATTTCATAGTTTTCTTTGATAGAATAGTAGTTTGAAAAGAAATCACGATGGTGGATCTAAACTGGGAATAATGCAAATTCTTGCTTTGGAGGCAGAAATATGTACATCAACAATTAATGGGATAAAATGTAACCTAAGCCCCCTATTTATTATGAATGTCCTAAACCAGAGGTTTTAGGAACAACACAAAACATCTTCCAGTCATTTTAAATAGGTGGTTTCCAACAATGCAGGTTTGTAATAAGAGCCTAGAATAGATCACTTGATTGCAGTCTGTTTTGCAGGTGAAAAGAGGAAAGTCTTATTAAAATTCATGAAGTAAACAGTAAATTCTCAATAGCAAAATGAAAGGTTTCAACCAATTTTTTCTAATCATAAGCAACAGAGAAATTTCATAATGTGTTACTTAAAAATTGTGATTTTTTTTTAAGCTTACTCTAACCATTCTTTGCTCAGTCAATAGACTAAATACAGAGCAGCTGGAGTGATGATATTACACATTGCTCTTTGCAGTACATCCGTGTGTCATATGACACTAAACCAGATTCTCTGCTGCATCTCATGGTGAAAGACTGGCAACTGGAACTGCCCAAACTCTTAATCTCTGTCCATGGAGGCCTCCAGAACTTTGAAATGCAACCTAAATTAAAGCAAGTGTTTGGAAAAGGTCTGATAAAGGCTGCCATGACCACAGGGGCTTGGATTTTCACTGGAGGTGTTAGTACAGGTAAGCAATTACCAACACTTAGTTTACTTAAGAATTTGGTGATGTTCACTCACTAATCCTTCCTGCAGGTAGAAGATGTAAGTCTACATGAATGAGTCATTAGCCACTAGACCAAAAAGGAGTGTTGTAATCATTGTGTTAATAGCCTGCCCATCCCAGCCTATAAGATTCTCCTTATCTAATATTGATTTGCATTACTCGATGTTTTCCCTGAAAAAAAATATTTCACCTTTGGTTTCAGTAGCAAGGAAGCTTCCACTAGTTAAAAATATTGTTTTCTTTCAGTTGCTGGTCATCCTGGTAGTTTCAAAATCTCCTATGCCAAATTTGCCTAGCTTTAGCTTCTTGCTGGTTTTGGGCACACAGATCTCTCAGTTACTAAAAGTGTATTTCCTGAGCATGTTTTCATACACAGCACTTTTATGGAACTCAGCCTGTGTAGTTTGATAAAATTCTCACACTAAGCACATTTTCCAGTCCTTCAGACATTATCGCCTCTCCTTTGAACTCGCTCTAGTTTTTTAACAGCCTTCTTGAATTTTGGATACTGCAGTTGTTGAGACCATGCTTGGTGAAGCTTTTAATCCCTGAAGCAAAACATTCTTTCTGCTTCCATTTGATTCTTCCTGTTCATGCAGCCAAGGACTTAGCCTTTAGGCTCTGTGATCTCTCTGAGAGTTAGTGATCAATTGATAATCCATCTTAAATGCCATGTCCCCGAGTTACTGTCTCCACCATGCAAGCACATACTCTTGTAATTATATAAGGTATTTTTCTTACATGAATGACTGTAAATTACCAACCTTGAAATAAAAACCTGAAGTCAGTTGCAAATGTCTCTACCCGAAGGTATTGCAATCTTCTGTTTGCGTTTTCTTCTGGTTTTCTGGCCACCTGAAACAGTTTTGTTTATGGGTTTCCTTTTTGACCATATCTGAAACATTAGTTGTACAACAACTTCATGTAACTCCACCAATGTTCCTGGATTCTGTCAAAAAAACAGTGTCTCATATGATGTCCAAAATTTTAAAGACATGTTGAAAAATAGTTGTTTTGATGATTCTCTGTATATTGTGACATTTTGAGACCAGTTGGGTTTTAATGAATTTCATTTATGTTAATATCAATTCTGAGTGATCTTCAGAAACCAATCAGATGTACACTTTGATTATAATAATATTTACTTAGCTGAAATAAATCTTTATATCAAGTTATTTCTCAGAAAACTATGTAAGATAAGAATGAATACCTTTGACTTTCATTTTACAGCAAAGGCCTTTAAAGGATGGTGATACTTGTTGTTCAAAATAATTTTGAAGTGAAAAAATATTTCTTAGATAACTATAAGGTTAGGTATATTTGCTTACACAGAACTCAGTGATAGCATTCCTTATGTGTTTATCATGGTATACAATGAATAATATAATTCCAGACAGTGGTACAGATTACCCTGTAGCAAGTTACGTACATCTTTCAAAGACTTCATTGAATGAAACCAAGGATGTGAAAAGGTAATGGGATTTATGCACAACTATTACATATATCTGCCCTGCACATTCTATTGTAAAGTAGGGATACCAGTTTAGTATTAAAAGCAATCCAGAAAAGCAAGTAGCCCTGTGAGAAGCAAGAAGAAAATTCTGTTGTTTAGTGATCGCTCAAAAGTGCCAAGAATGAATTAAATTAATTGTACCTATAGGTGTCATTCGTCATGTGGGAGATGCCTTGAAAGATCATTCTTCCAAATCCAGAGGACGAATATGTGCCATAGGAATTGCGCCGTGGGGCATTGTAGAAAACAAGGAAGATCTGATAGGAAAAGATGTAAGTCTTTAAGGAAACTCCACTGTAATTAGCAATGTCAGCGACTAAAAAAAAAATAAAGAAAAATACACTATTTATCTTTTTGGAATATTATTATCGCTATTTCTAAAGCAAGCCTAAGAGCTGAAATTGAATAATGTCTTGAAGAAAATGCATTGTTTAGATGTTTTTGTCAGGTTGTCATATATGACTTCAACATAAATATGGAGTTAGTGAGGTTTCCATTGCTTACAGTAATATCTCTCTGTGATAACAGAGTTTTAGGTCCCAACTTTAGTGTGCCATGCTGAGACCTCTGTACATCACTTAAGGGCCTTTATGTATACAAAACTGGCATTTGCTGTAAATGGGTACTCTGCAGTGGCATATAATGACTAGGAACTCCAAATGAGACTGTATTTTCTAATGCAGTAAAAGGCTTTTGTAACGCAGTGTGTGATCAAGCAGAATACGTTAATGAGTTACGTTAATGAGCTTAGTGGAACATACAGAGAGGGTGCACAGATGGGACTGTCATCCTCCAAAAAAAACTCTGCTGTGAAGAGTTCAAGTTCTGAAAGTACAAGCAAACTCCATCTGTAATTCACCTCTATTTTGCTTACAAAGGTCTGGTTGATTTGTTTCCTGATAAGGCATGTGCTTCTGCTGGGTGGTGTGGGGGATTTTCGCCTTTAGTTCTTAGTTCTAATCTAGGTGCGTGTATCCTTTTGACACACAGGTAACCCGGGTTTACCAAACAATGTCAAACCCTCTAAGTAAGCTCTCCGTGCTGAACAGTTCCCATACCCACTTCATTCTGGCAGACAACGGGACCCTGGGTAAATACGGAGCTGAAGTAAAGTTACGACGTCAGTTGGAAAAACACATTTCCCTCCAGAAAATTAACACGCGTAAGTACAGTGGGGCAATCTGTAAACATAAGAAGGGAGGGAAGAAGGACTAGAAATACTTCAAGGAATTGAAATTAAATGCTTCTTCCAGTTCTTTCTAGCAGGAATTTGATTGGGACTGTGTGACTAAAATAGAACATACAGTGTCTGGTAAGTGGTGAAAGAGCCCTCATCTAACAGCATGGAAAAGCTGTAAAAGTAAGGATTGCATAAAGGGAGGAAGAAAAGTTGACAAATAATGGCAAGGAGAAACTTCAAAGCAGTAAGAATTTAAGGAAAGGGAAATGTGACGAATTTGTGCATTTCTAGCTAGAATTCATAAGCATCAGTAAATACACAGGATGTGGTGATGTTATACAGTTCCTGTTTATGGAAATCCCATGCAGCTCAGTGGTTTCCGATTCTAAATGTTCATGCTAACGTTATATTTTCTTTTTAATATGTGTTTGTTTCAATTAAATATCACACTCGGCCATTCTTTGATCTTCCAGATAAACTTGGCTGGGATTTTTGTTTTTAATGAAGTCATTATCAAGATAATTTCACATCACTGCTTTCATATTCAGAGTTTTCTGCAGTTTGAAAATTTCTACCAGTTGATGCAGCCTCTCTAGAACAACTTTTTAGAATTCCTTGTGTCATTACTTAGGAAAAAAGATATTTTTAAAAGACACTTACTAATTAACAGTTTTGTGGAAAAAAATTATATTTTAAAGATTAAATTAATGAAAAAAATCAATAGCTGTGGTTTTCCAGCAACTTGAAAAAGAACCGCAACAACCGTGTCATTAAAAGTGGTCCAAAAAAAGTTAATAGTATTTGAATCCACCCTTTAGTTAAGAGCTACTGAAGAATAGACATCAGTTCTACTACTTGCCTTTAGGACTTCTTACAGATGCTGTTGTAACCTGTGTAGGCCCATATAAATCAGGAAAAAGCAACATTCAAAATGACAGTTGCATTGAACTCTACAAAAGTTTCTGGTAGGTATAGGTAGAGCAGACAAATGAAGTAGCATGCCAGGTAAAGCTGAAAGGTACAGTTAGAGATATCTAAATGTTCTAGGAAGTCTGTAAGTCCTGCTTTTTGCCTACAGTAAGCTTAAAAAACTGAACTCACCAACAATGATGCCACTTGCCTTTGAGTTGGAGACAATGTGGTGTGCTGTATCCCCCAGACAGTAAAAATAGCTAAAGTTAGTGGTCCTGTCTTCATCTTTGTCTTCTGCAGAAGTGCTGGGAGAGTTGTAACATTGTAGAAGGGAGCCCTGGCTTGGAAGATAAGGAGGTCAGGGCCCAGAGGCAAGATGTTCTGTAGCATTTCTTTTAATACCACTGGAGCTGGGGATGTTGGTTCTGATTTTAACGTTTGGTGACTTCTGTCATGAGTAGTGCAAAGTTGGGAATATGCATAGGAATGAGTAGTTCTGTGAAGGGCTGCGATACACCTGCTAGTAACAACATACAGGGAGTTGTTTTGTTTCTTTTTAATCACTTCAAGCACAGGCACCTCTTCTGGAAGTCTCAGCAGGAATCACTAAGGATTTCATGGACATACAGGCTGGCCCATGCTCTATGACTCCTTATCAGAGCCTGGGTATACTGACAGAAGGATGTCAGGAAGCTTCTGCTGTTATTGTGCATGATGTTCCTGTTCTCCAGAGAGGAATGAAGGTTGAAAATATGAACTTTTTCCCGCGTTCTCAGCCGTACAAAAAAGTGCATCTTCTTTATAAAGTGCTGGTCATTTTACAGATTAAGGACTGAATTCAAATGATTATAATAGTGGAATTAGTCAGCCTTCAGGTAATGTTTTATCCTTCATTTCCCCAAATATGTTGTGACCAAGGCTACTGAGACCATGTGACCTGTGGGCTTCCCTTTGTCATCCTATGCCTGGAGATCATAGTGAGGCAGGGACAGCAAAGGGATGCTCAGCTGTCGTCTCTTCCATCGGCCAGCCATTTCAGCCTCATGATAAAAACATTAATGTCATATTTTTTATCTTAGGAGAAAGCATAGGTATATGTCAGTTCACTGAAGACTTCCTGTAGGTAACCAATGAAGAGTTAAAGCATCAAAGACACAGTAGCTGGGAGCCATCCAAGTGACAGTGAAGCTAATGAAGTAATAGGAGAATCACGTTCTATCTGTACATGGTGTCTGTCAATAAAGATTACAAACATTTCACCAACGGTGAGCAAATAAATAATTGGTATGGGGCTGATGCAAAAGCAAGGGCAGAGAAACATCTTACTCTTTTCCTTTGGGGGCTTTGAAATGGCATATGGACATCTTTCCTGGTGTCAGCCATGAAGAGCCCATGATTTTTCCTGACTGCTCTGGTTTGAAGTTCTGATTAGTGCTCTGATGGTTAACATGGAAGTCATATTCACTCATACCTCAACCTCTTTAAGTTTCAATGATGCACCTTTTTTTGTTTCTGTTCCTCTGTTTTTTGCAGGGCTTGGGCAAGGTGTTCCTGTAGTTGGGCTCATAGTAGAAGGAGGTCCCAATGTGATCTCCATTGTCTTAGAGTGTCTACGAGAAGAACCCCCTCTCCCTGTTGTGATATGTGATGGTAGTGGACGAGCATCAGATATTCTGTCATTTGCACACAAGTATTCAGAAGAAGGAGGGTAAGATTTTGAGATCTTCACCAAAGCTGTGGACAATGTAGGACTACACGCTTTGCTTTCATTAAAGCTTCATAAAAAAACACCTCAGGGACAAAACGCTACCAAGTGGAGTTCTGCTGCCAATCAGCTTTTGTTGCCAGTTTAATCTTAATGAATAGAAATTGTTACCACTTGGCAACTTGTTGGTTGTCCATTGAAATAAGCTTGCTCTCAGTGCAGCACACTGTCATAGCAGCTCCTTTAAAGTTTCCCACACTGTACTGGGTGCTGGGTTGGGCACATTAGAAGCAAAGAACGAGTGGTTCCCAAGAATGACTCTCTTTCTCCAGCCAAGGCTGAGGTTTTTTAGTGCTTGTATTTGCAAAAATTGTACTGCTTGAATCTAGTGTGTTCTGCGAATTAGCTTTATTCTCCAAGAGTGACAGACCAGCTGAAAAAATATTGGGCTTCCTTCTGTTCTCTTGCTGTTTCATGCCTGATATCATGAACAGAGTGGAGGACGTTGTCTGAAGCATTCTGCTCCACAGCCCTCCTGTCTGTTGCCCAAGTGAATCTGTGAAAATCACTCCTAATCCAACATGTTCTGGAATCTACTATTTTTATGGTTGGTTGTCCACTCTTTTGGTTGATAGAAAGTATGTTTAGTTTAAAGAAGATACAAAAGCTGTACTAGCAGCAGAAAGCTCATCTGCACTGCAGAGTAAAAGAGCTGTCCATGACAAGTACTTGAAGCAGAGTATTGCATATTTTTTTTTAAATATTGCTTATCCCAGTCAGGTAACATACATTCCACATTGTCATTGTTAATTGTCAGGATTTTATCTTTAGTAGCCACATTCATGCAAAACCCTAGTATAATTGTCTTGATTAGGGTATGGCACACCCGTCTTGCAGTGAAGAAATGACCTATTTCTTTGATTGAAGTTGGAGCTTAGCTTGGATTAAATATTAAGCAGTCAAGTAGGATTGTCAAGCAGTATGGACGTTATTTTCTGAAATGGGAGAACAGCTGTGATGCTGGATTTTTTTGATGTTTACACATTGTACATATTTAATCCTACCAACAGTATTTATGATTCAGCAACTTCTTTTTCCTTTCTGTTGACCAAGCCTCCTTAGAAAAAAAGAGAAGGAAAGTTTGATCTTTCTCATTCATCCTTCCTTTCAGCTGATAGATAATTGAAAGAGCTTATCAGGATCAGTCTGCCTGAGATCTGCTCACTGCATAGCTTTCTCTCCCAGCACATAATGATGCAGTATCCAATTTTTCTCTCCAGTAATTATGGTGAGATAAATGTGTTCGTCTGGTAAGGCAGGTCTGTAACGCAAATTTTTTGTCCTGCTGTCTAAAAGAATCATTTTCTCACAACAAACTTTGAATTTTACTGCACTTTGCAGGCTCATCTGTCTCACTGCTTTGAATGCCTGCTGGTAATTTTTGCCATCATCTGAAAATACATGTCTTTTATTAGGAAAAGGTTGAAGATTGAAGGGCTCTGTTTCATATTGCTTTGAGAGAGCAAACATTTCTGACCTTTCTATAATGTTTTCGATCTAATTTAATTATCTTTTGGACTGTTTATTTCTCTGTTGGGTATTATGAAGTTTCAGATACACTAGCAATTTTAATCCTCTGTTTAAGAGGATAACCAAGGTTACATGTCAGTAGTGTGAAACGTTTTTGGTTTTTTAGTTGTATGCAAAGGGCCTTGCAAAATTTAGAGGCAACAGTAGGGGTGCCATAAGGTGTACTGCTGAAATACTGAAGTTCTTAATAGAAATATATCTGTAATGTTTATCGGGAGTAAGAGCTACCCACATTATATTCCAAGGTAAAAGGATGGTTTGAGTTCCCTGCTGGTTTTTAAATCAGTGCTGGGGTACTGAGGTGCATAAGAGCCAGTCTGGGTATGAATTTCCTGATTACTGTTAATTCTGCATGAGCTCCTTACCTGTACAGAATGCAAAGATGCTGTGTGTTTTCAATTATTTGCAAAATGAAGTTGTTGCACTGGTGGATGAAAAAATTTTTTCTCAAATAGCAGGCTTTCTGAATATATATTAATTCTGGCAATGTCTTCTTTTATGTCTCATTTTTCATTTAGGATAATAAGTGAATCCCTTAGGGACCAGCTTCTTGTTACCATCCAGAAAACATTCAACTACAACAGGAATCAAGCTCATCAGTTGTTTGTCATTCTTATGGAGTGCATGAAAAAAAAAGAACTTGTAAGTGTCCTAAAAGACTTTCTATCAGTTGTGTATTCTCCACGCTGTCTGAGAATCTGGGTTTTTTTCCAGAGATTATGCTGGGAATTGCCTCATGCCTCTGACTTTTCTTTAAAATGTTGATCTGAGCTGCCAGGGAAGTGGTTGCTTATGTATCTATACGTTTCAAGATAACAACTAAATACTTAAATGCCAACATCTGGTGCTGAATTACCGTTAGTGTGGGAGGGATTTCTGCAAGAAGAGAAGGGTCTATTTTAGTGTTATATTTATTCCTTTATTTTTCATCAGATTTTGATACTATATAGTTCTTGGGTTCATAAAAGCCAGAATATACAATTTTAAATTATTTTTAGCAGCATATATTTAGATATATTTGACAGAACTAAATTTTCTAAGGATTAGAAATGCCACTTGGAAGAGAATATGACAAATGCTGTGTTTTCTAGTAATGCAGCTCCATACTCCAATCAAATAGACACCAATCCAGACTTTTTTCATATACATTCAGAATGTTTACTAGCGCGACCCAATGAGTATATAAAATCTTTCTTAACAGCTCCAGATGTTAAGTCTTTAGATTGTCTGAGTAACATAAGTTTACTGTTTGGTGTTTACCTTTGTGTGGTGCAAGATTAGTTCCATACATACACCTTCAGCAGATGTCAAGTTGGTAATAAGCATGACTGTGGTAAGCTGACTGTAAGAGAGCCAGCTTTGCTATAAAATTGATTGAGAAAAGAAAACACACAGTTGCCTTAGTCAAACTGCTCCAAATTTAAAATCAGAGCTGGGCTGATTTACTCAGCAAAATTCAGACACTTGACTGTGTCAGGGATATTTTAGGATAACTGTATTAAAAGAATTTAATTAAATGCTTCTGTGAAAATTGAATTTCAAGGAAAAATTGAGTGAACTGTATTTTTTTGAAAAATCTCAAGTCTTAGAAAATAATAAAGCTTCACCGTTCTGCTCTTTCTTGTGTTTAGTCTCTTTCTTTCATGTGTTTTAATTTTTGCTCTCCTTTAGATTACTGTGTTCCGCATGGGGTCCGAAGGGCAACAGGACATTGAGATGTCTATCTTAACTGCTCTCCTCAAAGGTGGGTTTTGCAAGCAATTAGGAGGATGCAGAAATTGATCCCAAAAATATAGTCCTGTACACTGCCTGAGGTTCACCCTTGATGTTTAAGTCTTTGATTCTGACAAGTAACCCAAATGTGCTTGGCTTGCGGTTCAGATTAGCTTGAAGTATTAAATCCAGATTGGAAGTTTTGTGTGGCTTTCCTCACCTGATACAGGCTTAATGTGGGATCACTGGTGTCCCCAAAGCTAAGAGATAAAAAGAGGAATTATTATACTTGTATCTACAGCATCAGCCAGAGACACTGAGAGGAGTAGTCGTTTAGAACAGTTAAATGTCTATCTTTAACATCAGAACATAAAGTCAATGTAGATGCTTTATGGAAAAAAAAGGGAGAGTATCCGGTTAATCATTTTGAAATCAGAATTACGGACTTAAATGGAAGATGCTATAAATCGAGTAATTCTACTGCTGCTTTGTGGTAGAATTCTTCTAATGGCAGTATGATATAGAGTCAGTGCTGAGTCTAGTTCTTGGAGAAGTGAATGCTTCTTGGAGAAGGTGGAGAAGGTTTTCCAATCTTGTTTCATTGTGCACGAAATACTAAACATCTGTGTGTTTCTCTTTAGGTACCAATGCATCGGCTCCAGACCAGCTCAGCTTAGCTTTGGCATGGAATCGTGTAGACATTGCACGCAGCCAGATCTTTGTCTTTGGACACCACTGGCCAGTAAGACAAAGTTTTCCAAGACATACTGTTTGTTAACAGTTTAAAAAAAGTAGTTGAATATTAAGACCTTATATTTTTTTGTCAGGAGAAACAGTATCGAATTCTGCTTTATGCCCATCTGATGTAGGATGTCTCATTAAGAATCATCTCTTTTTTTTACATTTTCTTATACTACCGCTTGCAAATATTTAGCAATACTTTAAACTCTCTGAATGAAAGAAAAGCAATTTCGTGACAAGCATAAAAATAATTTTATTTAAGTTTCCTCATGAGATTTAAAAGAAAAAAAAAAGCCAGCAGCAAAATGCATTTACTGGAAACAGTCTGTGGCCTTACATCGAGTGTACGATAGCAGTCCCGGTCCCCCCAGCGAACTTGTGTGATGCACTAGTGTTGCCCAGACTCTGTGTCATTGACATGTGCTAGCAGTTGGCAAGGTCCCCAGTTACCTATTAAAGTGTGCGGCAAGGGAATTCATGGAGCTGCTTAGTTGGAAGGAATTGTGTTGCTCAACTCATTAACAGCTGTGAAAATCAATTGGATTAATGGGACAAAATCTTGATGTCCAAAAGAAACCATTGCAGAAAACAGGCCTCTGGGCAGGCAAAGCTGTGCCAAATGAGCTAAGAAGCATATCTTCAGTAAAGCTTTAGATCCTGAAATTGGATTTTCTTTCTCAAATTATTGGAGTTTGATGCTGCACTAGTTCAAGTCAATTGGTGAAGGACTGAGTGCCTTTGTTCATCTGTGTAACTAAAATCCCCTATTTAAGCCACTTTCATGTCTCGCTGTATTGATGCTTTTTGCTTTACTGTGTGAACCATCTGGAGTTGAATTACTATAAACTGTCATGAGGAAACCAGCTTAAAAGAGGCAGTAAGAATGAAGTGCAAGAATTATTTAAAAAAAATTAAATTAGATGTCTTTCCTGAAACTACGCAATGAAATGACAGTCAAAGGAACTCTGTTTATGTGCACGCTGTACATAATGGTGAGATTTAATTATATGGGCTTCCAAATGAAATAAATTTAAACAAATGTTGCTACATATACTGTTTTATTCCTCCACTTATAGTAATTAGATGTTTTCAATATTCAGGGTTCATCAAAACGCTTATACAGAGAGATTATGAGGTATTATTACTGTAAAACATTTATTTAGGTGGAATGTTCCATCTCCATATTATTGTGGTTAGATTCAGAGGTGCCATGTAGCAACTGAAGCCAGTTACTGTTTTGGCTTATTTCTTACAATGTGACAGTTTGTGGAAGCAGTATCACCAACTGTGATTCACTGGCATTTCAGATTCCTGCAGATTGCTTCCAGGCTGCCATGTGCTGCCAGTTGGCAGTCATGTTTTTGTCCAGGCTTGTGAATGGCTAGATCGTGGTAGCTAGGCAAAGAATATTTCCAAGACGAACAAAACTACAGAGAAACAAGCCTTGCTAAAGGCTTGGTTCTGCAGTTCTCAGTGCAGAGCACAAGGGCAGTTGTAATCCAGTTTACATATTGGTGGAGATCATATAACCTAAGCTTTTAACTGGAGCAAGTCAACCCCAAATTCACAGACAGGTAATGTCCAGTTACTTGCATGTTTGCCTGCCTGTCTTGAGTAAATAGGCTGGAAGAGTAAATGTTTCTGAAGAAGTATAAACAGAAAGATTGTTAGCAGAATGTAAATGAACCAGTGAGTGGCTTGCTCTCATCTCCTTTCTGCCTTTGCAGTATGGATGCCGTTTGGCATTGTACAACTTTATTGTTAAGCTCTTTCTGTCCAACTCCTTATTCTGTTGCTGTTTACTTTGACAACTGTTGCTTTCAGTGAGAGAAAAAAACTAGTGTCACAAAATTGAATAGTGTCTCTTCCCAGTCCTCTTGCACTGATTTTATTTTGTGAGAGAGTCTCTAAAGTCCACAGTCTACCTGCTTCACTACTTTGACTTTCAGTGTTACTGACTACGTTAGACATAGAAAAGTGTAAAGCTGTGGTTATGCAAAAAAGTCCTTATACTTCAGGAAATTATAATTTTCAGTTGACTGCGTGTGAGAAGTGGGGACATTAGGAGTGTATTCAATTAAATAGTCACTGTACAATCAACCTAATGCCTTATTTAATACAGCCTTTAGGAAGCCTTACAGCTCCTGATGGTACAGCTCCTGAGAAGGAAAAGAAATCTCCATCAGCTCAGACTAAAGTAGCCAGAGGGAAAGGAAAAGGGAAGAAAAAGGGAGGAAAAGGAAAAGAAGAGCCAGAAGAAGAAACAGATCCAAGAAAGCTTGAACTCCTGAACTGGGTGAGATGAAAATATTCATACTAAAGCTGTTGAAGAATTAATTTTCTTTCATCCTGGGGGATAAAGAGAGAAGGAAAATACACCTTTTTCATTCTATAGAATGTTCATTTGCACATTCTCACAAGATCAGCAGGAGATTCTGCAGGGATGCTCTTCGGTCTTTGAGCCAGGAACCTCTCTCCCACCCCACGTGCAGCCATATCACAACAGCATAAGACAGTACTTATCTGTTGCATCTTCCCTGTACTTGTTGAAGGAAAATAAGAATACCAGTGAACATCTTCATCCTTCCTTGTACATGTTATTTATCCAGTGAGGCAGTTTAAACATTTCCATTTTGAAGCACTTCATTTTCCGGTTGCAGTAATTTAAATTGTTCAGTTGTCTGGATTAAAGTTAATGTGTCAAGGAGATCACTGCTTAAGTGATCTCTCCTACTGGTTTTTAACCCTTTATACCATGTTGAAAGAATCCATTAGGCTTCCTGACCAACATTTTCCAAAGGCAAAGCTAAGTTGGTGAAGGAAGGATAAGTGTTTCTTCCCAAATGATTTGAGTCTTTTAGTGTTATGTGTTGCCTTTTCTCTGTGAGACTGCAGTTTGAGTGGATGAGTTATTGGGATAAGTTATGTCAAACTCTTTTTAAAAGTGTACAGTGCATTTTTCCTAAATTTGAACTTGTTCCTCTTATGTTCAGCAAGTAAATCTCTTTTTCATATAATGTGTCAAGCATGGTATGCCTGGTTTAGTTAAAAATACTAAACAAAATGATTGAAAGCTAGAGTTGTATTGCCGAAGGTTTCTTCCACTGCTGTCCTCTCACCCAAGACCTCATCAGAAAAATCTATCATCTGTATTGACTTGCACATGGGTAAAATGTCTTTTTCTAAAATTCTTTTCACTTACAGATTCATGAACATATTTGGGAAGTTGGGAATATCCTAAATAATGAAAATGTTTGTGGTTGTTGCCCAGCCAATTCTTCTGTGCTCATGTGGTCTCACATTCTCCATTCTGCCATTCAGGTGAATTCACTGGAGCAGGCGATGCTGGATGCCCTGGTTCTGGATCGAGTGGACTTTGTGAAACTACTTATTGAGAATGGAGTGAACATGCAGCACTTCCTCACTATTCCTCGACTGGAAGAACTTTATAATACTGTGAGTGAGCAGAAATGATAAAATGCCCTGTGATATCTTTGCTACTGTGTTTAACAGAGGCATTCTTTTTCTTCTTCTCCTCTGAGATATGCTTGTTCTTCCAAAAACCTCTGAGCCCTGACAATACCCAGAAGTTGGATAATGGTAAAAGGAACCATAGCTATTATATATGCTGTCCCCTTGTTTCACTGGATATGCACATTCCTAATTAATAAGCCTACAGCAGCTTTCAAAAGCTGTTGCTGTTTGTTATGTAAATATAGTGATGTATTTTAAATGGATGTTCAGAACACTTAAAGAACTAATGTAGATAGTAAAAATGTATTACCAGCCAGTAGTAGTCATTTACTTTTCAATCTCTATTATTTTTCATGTATGTATACTTCAGTATTATTGAAATAAGCCTGTAAATTTGGCAAAGTACTTACACAGCAACTTTTATTTTTCACATATTGCAAAAGGCAGTATAATTTTTCCTTGTGGCCTAGCAAATCAAAATGTTTTTCCCAAAACTATAGAACACCATGGTTTTTAATCAAACCCGCAGCACATTCATCAGGAAAATAACTATTTCTAGACTTTCTTCCCGTTATTTAAGTGGCAGGTAGTCTAGGACAGCATTCATACAACCTCAGTCTATGCCTCCAGTCCCTTTATGGCTCCTGCAGCAAATAGAAGTTCAGACAGGGTCACAAACTGCTCTGACTTGAACCACCATGTGAAGGATTATAGGAAAGAGATTAGACAGCTCTTGACAGAAATGTATTTGTCATTGTAGCCCAGTACCTTCTTGTCAGCCCTGCAGAGTGTGACGGCACACGGTTGCCTCCAGTTCCAGATCATTAATTACATTTGTGTTTGAAAAAAATGTGAATAATTGAAGCTCTAACGGACTGATTTTTGTTTCAGAGATTGGGTCCACCAAATACACTGCATTTGCTAGTCAGAGATGTGAAAAAGGTAAGCTTAACTAACAGCAGCATTACCTTTGCATGATTACATTAACCATGTGAGTCAACAGTAAAAGCAAGCATAGCATGGGGGAAAGCAGACATCTGAAATTAGGTGGTATCTGTTAAGAAAGGAAAGTTAAATTACTTCTTGTGGCAAACAGTGATGTCAGGCTAAATCAGGTTTGGCCATACTGAACTACTAGTAATTTAAAAACTAAGGAGAGGAAAGTTAAGCTCCTACTAGCGTAATATTTTGTTTGTGATTTAGGTTGATACTGCTGATTCTCTACAAGAAACTCCTAGTGCAGCATTACAACAGTGAAGTGTAAGGAAAAGTCTGCTAGGTTAACTGGAAGCCCCACTCACGAGCACAGAGTTTGTTCCATTTTGTTTGTTTCCTTGTGTTTTTTTTTCCATTACTTTTCACCCAAGCAATCCTACATTTACCTGGGAGAAAAATCTGTTCTGTTTCTCAGTGCTACAAGTCCTAAATTTGTTATTCATTTGTTTCCATTTCATGTAAATTCGTTCATTATGTGTGAATAGGGCCATTGAAAGATTTGTTTCCATTGCTCTCTTTGAGGTTTTGGAGCTTTTATTCAGTAAAATTTAGCTATCCGAAATAGCCTGTATTCCTTTTTGCAAGGAAAATTCCCATTTCTTCCTGGGAGTTTTAGATGCGGGAATTACACAGTACTGGGTTAATGTATAATTCATATTAATCTGCTTCATAGTTTTAACACTTTCCTCATTCAGTGTTTGTCTTTTTGAGTGTTACTAATGCTCTTCTGTGTTCCTTTTCATTGCATTTTCATGGCTCACTCATTCAGCGTCAGTCTCGGGGATTCGGTTGGGTTAACATGGAGGTGACGTGGTTGCTTAGGATATGGTTGTTTCATCATAGCAACTGCTTAGTGGTGCTGTAGAATCAGTTATTGTTGTAGGATGTCGCTTGAACAATGAAGCACAGTTTTCAACACATGGTTCTAGTAGAGTCAATATCACTATCAATTTTTAAAGTGTAATAGTGGAAATCATAGTCTGCCTTTTTCTTCTCTTCTGGGCTGCACATTAATCTAGTCATGTTTTGCATTGTAGTCTTAACTCTGTATATAATATCATGATGAAATTTAAGTTTCCATAAAATGCAAGGTATGCCTGATACTCATTATGAAATTGAGTCATGCTTTTATACCGAATTAATGATAATCTGTACAACGTTATTTGATTTCACCTATGTAAGCCTTGCAAACAATTCAGGCTTTTATGGACACTGATGTATTATATGAGTAAATCAAATGAAAATTTGTCCGCAATTGTAAATACTGCCAATGATAAAACAAAAAAACATCTGGTCCCCAAAATTTCCATTATGTGACTCAGTTATCATTAATTTCGTACAAATAGTCTGAGACTGAAACTAGTGGCTGTAAATAATACCTGTGTGCCAATTTAAACATGACATGATATGTCTACTTATCTACGGGCAACTTAATGTATGTTATGTTTTCTTATCCTAAGTCCTTATTTTGTTGTTTGTTTTTTTTTTTATTATTATGTTTTGGTAGGGAAATCTTCCACCAGATTATCATATCAGCCTAATAGATATTGGTCTTGTACTTGAATATCTCATGGGTGGAGCTTATCGCTGCAACTACACTCGAAAAAGTTTTCGGACTCTTTATAATAATTTATTTGGACCAAAGAGGGTAAGAATGAGTTCATTCTGGACGTATCCATTATGCTGGTGCTAAGAAATAAGTAATAACCTGTTCAGTGTCTTTCTGAAACATTACATGTTAAACTCTAAAGAAATGCTGCAAGACCAAAGTTCTAACAAATAGAATCGTTTTCTTCATTAGGTTATTTACTTGGTTGGTTCAGCTTTGAAGGTCAAGTGGCATTTCCTAGCCTAATTACAGAAAATCCCACACTAGGAAACTAGTCCCACAAAGGGTCATGAGGCCACTCAAAGGCCAAGCATTCTATAGCTGATATATAGTACATATGTTGTGTAGTACTGTCTGGTGGAACAAACAAATAAATCTTTTACATAAATTGTAAAACAGCAATTTCACAATAGAACAGAGGGATTTTTTTTAATGAGAAATTGTGAGAGGTTTGAAGATCTATTATTTTTTACTGTTTCCTATGGGTATCTTTATCCTGAGTGTGCTTAGAACCATTATTTTCTTCAAGCTATTGTGACCACGTGGTGATTTTAATTCTCAAAGCAGTATATTATTGAATGATTCATTTAATTCTTCCATCTGAATCAAAATACTTCATTCAAGTACAGGATGGAAAATATTTTCTAACCCATTGCCCTCCTGCACATACACTTAAGAGGGAGATTAGTTGATTGTATCATTATTGTTACAATTATGTAGAATAGTAAGTTTAATAATAAATACTAGACATTTGTAAATGAAAATGTGTTTCTCTTTCATATTGTTTGGTCTTTGAATTTTCCCTCCCATCTAACTGATCTTCTTTTCTATTTTAATATTCAGCCAAAAGCTCTTAAACTGCTAGGGATGGAGGTAAGTTGGATTTATTGTAAAATACTGGTTTTTATCAGAGCATTTCTTGGTACAGTTCTGCTTTTGCTCTTAGCTTTTTCACTATTAGTGTGGCTTAAAGTAAATTTCAACTGGACAGGATTTTCTGTTTTGCAAACAGCTTATGAAATACTTCTGATGCTTTTTTATGGGTAGGGTCGTCTTGAGAGCTGCTTAAAACTTTGCTCAACAGTCTTCAGTTTTTAGCACTATTAGGCAACAACACATTCCATGTTTGAACATATTGTAGATTTAATCATTCAGATGTGAACATAAATGATATTGAAAAGAGAATGTGATGCAATGCTACTTATGGTCAAATCCCTTTCGACCATGAAGTAACAATTTATGTTACTTGAGGTTTTATCACATTAAAAACAAGGTGCTCGGACATGTTAGATGCTGTCCTTCACGACAAACATCCTTTACCATGATGGCACCATGCTTTGTAAGGGACGCTGATACAGAATTTTGGGTTCAACTCCTACCTCAATCAGTTGCACATCTGCAGAAATTGAATTGATCAGAATCAAGCCTGGGATGATGCCTAAAAAAATCACTCTGTGTGGAGGTAGTTTGGTTTGTTTCTGAAAAAAGTATTAATACAGACCAGGAAAGCATTTACACAAAGGGCCAGGTACGTTTCCTTAGGGGGTATGCTTTTATTAATGCTGTGGTAGCATTTGAACACAAGTATATATACATGTTGCTTGTGTTACATTTGATGTGAACTACACCCACTCACAAAAGCCTCCATTTCCCCAAGCAGATAAGCAGCTTTCTTTTCTAAAGAGAAAGTCCGGGTAACATTTAATCTCTCTGATCACCTTCCTATTTTCTAATGGCTCAAGGCCAAAAGCTCAGTCCTTCATATATGTGACCCTTTTTAATCAGCATTGATCACACATAGGTTGCTTAGTGCTTCTGCAAAAGCATATTTTGATTTTCCTATTTCTTTCAGTGAGAAATGTTTTCTGTGGCACAAACTGAAGTGTTCTCTCTACTTGACAGTGGTTTTTTTTTTTCATTTTGAGTGTTAGCAGCTCTAAAACAGGAAGTTTAGACTCTTTAGCGCTTGGTCTTTCTTATCCAGGGTGTTGTTTTGATTTGATTTTCCTAGTGTGGAGAGGACCTAACTTTTGATTCTCCATTTTTTTTATGTCCTGTGCTTCAGAGATGCTCAACTCTTTCTTCGTGCTTGCAATTAATGACTCCTGAATTTTCAATAAAAGCCAGAGGTCACCACTTCCAGTTCTTAAAACTACTGGAAGAGAAATGCATACCTAATTGTTGACCTGAAGAATCATCTTTAGAAACCTGGGGTGTGAGGCTGAGGCCTGAATCTGGATTTAATTTCATATTTTGTCAAAAAAATAGTGCATTGTGCTGAGCTTGCTTGAACAGGAACTGATTTTGTAGAATGGTAATTGCTTTTATTTGCAATACACTTCTGAGTTTGGAATCAAGGTCTTCAATGATTATGAGCTCTGTCTACACTTATACATGCAATGTCCTTCCTACATTATTTAAACCCTAATTTTCCCAATCATGGCTTTTCTCCCTTCAGGATCCTGCTTCATTGTCAATACTTCCCTTCAGTTACTTCCATGTTGGTTCCTGTAGTAATGGCCAATCCTCCCTATCCCTTTAAGAAATGGGATACTTATACGTTCCGTTTGCAGTGCATACATAAGAGGAGATTGCTTATTCAAAGGTGAAGACTCCCTTTAGTATCTTGCTGTTCTTAAGGACGTTATCTGCCTGTCTTTTCCATTTGCATGTTGCCACTCTGCATGTCAGTGTGAAAACTCCTTTGATACCTATAAGATATGCAGCACTGTTCCTCAGGAACAGATGCAGACATATCAAATCAGAAATTACAATGGAAGCCTGTTCATAGTGAATTCAGGTTTGTTAAAACTCCATTGCCATTGCAGTGGAATTCATTAAACACTAATTCATTGCAAATCAGTTTGCACAATTACACGTGCAGTAGAATGCACTGTAAAGTGATGCCTTCAGTACAATAGGGTTCTGCTGCACTTATCCGAGATGGGTAACTTGTAATTAAGAATGCCAGAAATGGTTCTCTGAATAAAATATTAAGCTGTGTGTGCTAGCCCAGTGCATGCTCTGTCACTTGTTCTGCATAGTTTTGTTGCTATTAGCATTCATTTTAGCAAACAGCAAAACCAAATATTAATATGTGCTCTCTGTACTTGTTCTGAGCATGGTGCCATTGTCAGGTAAGCTGCTAAAGATTAATGGGAACATTTTTTCTTCTTTTCTTCCCAGGATGATGAGCCTCCCGTCAAAGGAAAGAAGAAGAAGAAGAAAAAGGAGGAAGAGATCGACATTGATGTGGATGACCCAGAAGTCAGCCGTTTTCAGTATCCCTTTCATGAACTGATGGTATGGGCTGTGCTGATGAAACGGCAGAAGATGGCACTCTTCCTTTGGCAACGAGGGGAGGAAACCATGGCCAAGGCACTTGTGGCCTGTAAACTCTACAAGTCTATGGCCCATGAGTCTTCTGAGAGTGAGCTGGTTGATGACATATCTCAGGATCTGGACAACAACTCAAAGTTAGTAGACACAGCACAGTGTATGTCTGATATAGGGGCTTGTCTGGCTTGTTGAGAAGCTATACTTTTAGTAAAGTACAATTGATTTCTAGAATATCGGTTCACGGAATGCCATTTAGAGCCTTTTTATCAACAGCAAAAAAAAAAAGCAAAAATGTAGTCTCAGAATCTGAAGGTGACACTACCAAGGAGGAGACTTGCATTTTTTCTGACAGGACACATTATTTCTTTTGATTCTCTGTAAAACTAGGTAGTTCTATTTCACAAAATTATTTACAGGATTCATTCGCATTAATTAATGAGTATCTAACGTTATATCTAAATTGGCCTTAAGATATTATCGGTCTAAGCTAGTCCTCTCTGTCAGTACAAATTAATTTGGAAGTTTTGTAGACTGTCCCAAATCAAGCTTGAGACTCAGTTGTCCTTGTCATTGTGTGTGGGTGTGGAAAAACATGATCCACTGCAAACAGAATTAAAACCCCAAATGCAATTGGGGTTTTACCAATTCTAGACACCAATTTCTAAATCAAACTTCACTGGACTTGTCTTGCATTTTCCAGAGATTTTGGGCAGCTGGCTGTTGAACTCTTGGATCAGTCCTATAAACATGATGAGCAGGTTGCCATGAAACTGCTGACCTATGAACTGAAAAACTGGAGTAATTCTACGTGTCTCAAATTGGCTGTGGCAGCTAAACACAGGGACTTCATTGCTCACACGTGCAGCCAGATGCTCTTAACAGACATGTGGATGGGACGACTACGCATGCGGAAAAACCCAGGCCTTAAGGTATTTCCTGCAGTTGTTTTTAGATATAGTTTGTTGCACGTAAGACTATATTATACATAGTGTTTGCATAGAACAAATTGTCTTACTAATTATAGATGTTTTTAAAACATACCTGTTCTAAAGCTAATTTTTTTTTGTTTCCACATTCAGGATATCTAAGCAATATTACCCCATGACAAAGGGAGATATAAATCCATAAAAGGCTTAGCATGATTGGAATCTGAGAGCAAAGTTACGGCTTTTAATGAAGATGAGTTTTGTTCATTGAAAACATACACCTTTGATTAAAAAACAGTTGTATACAAGCAAAAAGATTTCCATTAGAGGTCCATGCAATGAGAGTAGAGAGAAAATCAGCCAGACATGGACACGTTGCTTAATATTGTGCTCAATATTGTAGAGACTCAAGACTCGGTGTTGAAAAGAGTGAAATCTTTGCAATTGCATTGTGTGAAACTATGTGATTTTTATTTCCCTCTACTGTGATTTGATGATTTGGTCTCTCCTACTGACTTCTATATGTCCTGATTGTTTGATTTACAAAAAAACAAGTAGTGTGAGGAAGCTGACACAAAAGAGAAACATGAGTGAGGCAGCATTAAGGAAGCAAAGCAGTGTTTGCTTATGTGTGTTCTCATGTGAATATAATCCTTCCTTTGTTTTAATGCAGTTGCTGTCACCTGCATAGAGCCCCATCATGATGGTGCCACCTCAGTCTCACCTCCTTATTTCCTTAAATCCCCTATTACTAAAAAAGTGTCATCCCAATCTTCCCAGGTTGTACTCCCAAGCTTCCTGACACAGACATTGCACTCTCTCCATCATTCTCAATTTATTTCCCCTTTTTCATGTCTCCTTCTTAAACCTATTTAAAATCTTCAGGCAAGTGACCTGCCTTTCAGATTACATCAAGGTGCTTTCTAAATCTGTTTATTGATTTCCTTTCTTTTCTCCAAAGCATTAATCAACCTGATGATGTTCTAGTCTCATTTTCTGCATTCTTCTCTTCTCTGCTCCTTTTCTGTACTTTGGCAACTCTTGCTTTTGTTTCTGTAGCTCAGCAATCTCATATAGTAAAAGAACTCTCACAACCCTATCTGCACAGCTTCTTTTACCTTTCACAAGTTTTTAAACTATTAAAACTAATTATAGTAGGTGGGTAAAATAACTATGAACTCCAGTAACAAACTTTACGCCCTCTTCCTGTATCTGTTCCATGGAATTTATCTCTCTAATTCTGGAGCACAATTTCTTAATTGCAGTGTATTTGTGGAGATGAGAAGAATTCCAGGGTGCCATCTTTCTATACAAGATCTTGCTTCATAAGTACTACTTCTTCATTTTTGTATGTTTGAGGGTAGCAGAGTATCTTGAATACTATACAAAAGAAAATACTGTTTATGGGGTTTGCCTTGCTATGAAATTTATTAGTGTAAACAACTATTGCCATCTGAGTTGAATTCTTTCTTGTTATGCAGGTTATAATGGGGATTCTCTTCCCTCCCACCATCCTTTTCCTAGAGTTTCGGAGTTACGATGATTATTCTTACCAGACATCAAGAGAAAATGAAGAAAGCAAAGAAAAGGAGGAGGAAAATGTGGTCAGTAACAGAAAATTATTATGAATTTCTAATATCTCAAGAGTGCTTAGTTATCTGAGCAGATTCTGATTATGCTATAGGTCACTCAGGTGAAAGTCTCCACTGCCTCTGTGGGATAAAAATCAGTGAAGAGTTTAGGGAGTGTATAGGTTGGGCCTGTAAATTATCTGTGCAGTTGCACAGATTCATGGAATTTCTACTTTTGTATTTTTAAAAAGAGGACTGTTGCTTAGAGCTTTCCTCATGCAGTTCACAGATGGCTGGGGCTCTAGTTGAGCAAAACCTACTATTATTACTATTGTGTATCGATGAAAACTGACAACTTTGGTCTTCTAGGATGCAAATGTGGATACAGGCTCCCGAAAAGGAGATGAAGAGAATGGAAATAAAAAACAAAAGAGCCTTCCAATTGGAACAAAGATCTATGAATTCTATAATGCACCCATTGTCAAATTTTGGTTCTACACAGTAAGTCATGATGATTAAACTGATATTTGATCATTTTCCTCACATCCGTGAAACTTAAAGGATTCAAATATAAAAATAATAATGAAGTAATAAGTAAATAGTACTGACTTTCCTGGAATTTGATGAGTAAAGCACTCTCTTTACTCAGAGAAAAACATCTAGGCAATGAAACAGAATGAATAACTAATGCTTATGCTATCATCCTCTAGAGCTCCTACACACTTAGAAGGAGGTCCTGTCCGGCTAATCATATACCAAAGTCAGTGCAAGCCCCATAGCCCAGTAAGTCCAAGCTAGGCTGGACTCTCTTGCTGTCTAAAAGCTCTGGCTCCTGCTTTGAAATACATTTTAGGGCCCAAGAAGTAGTGCTACAGTTTCAATGCTTATCATTTGCGCTGTTGACAGTTAGGCTCAGATGAGTGCAATCTAGATGGAAGCACAGATCCCAGTCTGCTAAAACTGAATAGGTACTTTTCCCTTATTTAAGTAATTAAAACCAATCTAAACTAAGATTTATTTTGACAAGCATCTGATTTTCTCTTTAGTGCATCAAGAATTATCTGGTGCTAAACTTTGTTTTAATAAAACAGAAAAAGTGTTCATGTTACTGCTCATTAATTTTGTGCTTTCTTTTTTACTTAAAGATAGTACTTCCAATGCCTAGTATGTAGAATCATAGAATTATAGAATTGTCTAGGTTGGAAGAGACCCTTGGGATCATTGAGTCCAGCCATCTACCCTACTCTACAAAGTCATCCCCTACACCATGTCCCTTAG
>BJBW01014237.1:0-21876 GCA_004320125.1 Scolopax mira | reverse complement strand
GGTCTTTTTGTTGTGTGGGGTCTTTTTGTTGTGTGGGGTTTTTTTTGGTTTTTGTTTTTTTTTAAAAAAGATGCTACAGTTTTTTTTCTATCTTTTTTGGTGTGTTTGGGAGGGGCAGAATGCAGGTCATTTGAAACCTACACCTAAAGCTAAAGAACACCAGAATCATAAAATGGTTTGGATTAGAAGGGATCTTAAACATCATCCAGTTTCATCCTCCTGCAGGGACACCTCTCACCGGACCAGGTTGCTCAAAGTCCAACCTGAATTTGAACCCCTACAGGAATGGGGCAGCCACAGCTTGTCTCACAGGGTCTTACCACCCTTAGGGTAAAGAATTTCTTCCTGAGATCTCATCTAAATCTTCTCTCTTCCAATTTAATGTCATTCCGCCTCCTCCTTTGGTTCCCCTCCCTGATAAAGAGCCCCTTCCAAGCTTTCCTGGAGCCCCTTTAGAGACTGAAAGGAGCTCTAAGGTCTTGCCAGAGACCTTAGATGGTGTTTAAGTCCCAAGCTGAATAGCTTTGTGGACTAAATTCTTTACAAATAAACGTCTTTTGTGATACTTTTAACTGTCACAGGTGCATTTGGTCTCCAGCAGGAACACAGACAGATTTTGGGGGGAGAATTCTAGGTGGCAATGAACTTTACTTGCATGTTTGCAGAACGACCACTCTGTGTGATGGCTTCTGGAAGGCAAGCTGAGCAGGAGCAGCTGCAAACAGGGATGCTTGAGAGGGAGCAGCTGTTATTTCCTTTTTATTTTGCTGTGCAGGGCAGATCATTGGTGATTCATGGAATAGAGATGTTGCTCTGAAACTTTAAAGCAGAAATAACAGGGCAGATCATTGGTGATTCATGGAATAGAGATGTTGCTCTGAAACTTTAAAGCAGAAATAACTGGAGTCGAGGGGTTTATTAAACTTGCACCCTTCTGGAGTAGAGATGGTTTACAAAACACATGCATAACTAAGCAGGTGCTTTTATAAAATAAACTTTTGCATTCAAAACATGCAAGGACAAAACAAGTGACATTGCCTGAGTCATGAAGGATTTCCAGTCCTTTCCTGTCTGAATGCATTGTGCAAAATGCGTGGTCTGATTTAACAAGTCCTTCTGCCTTTCACTGTCATAGTCCTCTGCCTCTGTGTGGTGACGACTTCTTTTATATATATATATATATATATATATATATGTATTTATTTAAGATGCATTTTGCTGTTCGAAGCTGAGAACAAAACAGATGCTGATTTATCCCATCTGAAAGGGGAGCTGCCTCCCTCCTCTTTCTCACTCATTGAGCTCCCCACAGCGCCTGTCTCTGCCTGACTGAACGCATCCATTTATACCTATTTAGCACCATGACAAGATAGCTAACCTGCGCTTGATGGATTTTTGGCACTCCCTACTCCACAGCTTCTTATTTCTTCTCTGTTGAAGCCTTTGACGGTTTAAGGATTCAATCTACCTTTTCTTTCCACATGGAGCAACTTTATCGCAATTCAGAGCAGGCACAGCTGATGCTCTCCGTCTTCTTGCAAATGGGAACTGTGGTGCCAAATGGTACAGATAAGCCCACCGGTGCAAGGCTCGGGTGGCTGTGGTGGGTCGGATTTGAGAACAGCATCTTACAGAAATGCTACTCCATAATAACAGGTTTGCTGACCTCATAATGTTTAAACAGGCTGTCTTGGACATGCTGCTGCTATGAATACTCATGTTAGCTTTGTAGCCACTCTGGGGAGGGGAGGAGAATCCTTTGCTGTGACACCTGTGCCAGTCTCAGATCTTGCTCTGCAACCTCTCCCCAAATGTGTGCTTGTGCCAGAGATTACCCAGAAAAGGAGCTGCTGGGTCCTTTTCATGTAGTAGTTGAAGAGGTGAGACCTGTGAGCTGAGTAGGACCTCCAGGAGGGAGGCTCTGGTGTTTGTGGAAGAAAAATTTAGTACAGGTGGACTGGTTTCAGCTGCTCAGGGGTAAAGACCACTTCCTTCTCAATCGTAGTCTTTAATTGTTCTTGGGAACAAAACAAAAGCTCTGCCAGAAGAAACATTGCATCACCTTTTGGTATGGATAATTCAGGAAGGGCTCTGCTGAATGGGCTTGCAATGTTTCTTCCAAATGCCTTTTACTGGTTTTGTTTGCTCTTAGTAGAAGAATTACGAAAGGCTTTAACATCGAATGGCTGGTGTGTACTGGGGGTGCAGATTATTTAATGATCCCAAATTTAAGGATGCTACTTATTTTTTTGCTTCTATTGCAGCCTTCAAATCAATTCATGCGGTTTATTGGCTTGTAGTTATAAAACATCAATAACGTTCCCCTTGGCAGGCTTTTGATATGTGTCTCTGTGTGTGTGTGTGTGGTAAATAGAGGGAAATGTAATCTCCAAGTTATCAAACTGTTTTACAGTGTTCTTCTGAACTGCAGATACCCTTGGGAATATTTATGCCTCTACTGTGTCTTATTACCGCAAAAATTGTGTCTTGTAAGGGATAGGAAATATACTGTATTTCTTTCTGCTACTAAACAAACCAGAAATGAGCTCTTACAAAAAAAAATTGTAGTGGATGCTTTTGGACTTGTTTCAGTTGTTGAATCTCCAAGTGATTTTTTTTTTTTTTCCCCCCCTGTGATTCTTGACACTGCCATCCCTGAGACAGTTCTTGGGTTCATTTGCTTTCTTCCCCTTTGGTTGTATCCTACGAACTGGAAGCTCCTGCTCATCACAGCTCCTCATCCCTTTTCAGAGCAGCTCCCTAGGCTGTGTGAGGGCAGGCAGGTGCCCAGAACCCTCACAGGAAACTTGTGAGTGAAAGGATAGACAGGGCTGAATTCTGATAAATTGGTACAGCACCTTGAGAAGTGTCTGCAGATCACAGAGACTTGATAGGGAAGTGAATAGCTTATGGGATTGCAAGATCAAGCGTTTCTGTCATGTATTTTTGCTCTGGGCTCTTCCTTGGATTGTCTATATCCTGCCTCTGTGTATGAAAGGATTATTTAATGATATGAGGCTGAGCTGCAGACCAGGGTTCTGTTGCCTTTTCACAGGCTTTTTGCCTAATCTTGGATAACTGAGGTCTCATGGAGCTAATGTAAGTGCCTGCCAAGGCCCTCTGTGTTTAGGCACCTTCTTGTCTTGACAAATCTGAGCTGTAGTTGTTGTGATTATATTTACAGGTGTGCTGTCAGAAGTTTTTTCATGTCCAAGGATCTAGGCAAATTAATAAAAAGACTTGATGTGCCCAGGTGCCAGAGTCAGGGGGGACTTTGTAATTAATGTAGATGTAACTTAGTGTTGCTAAGTGACCGTACACCAGAAAATACTCGTGTTCCCTGTCCCAGACAGTATCCAGGCATAGAGATGACCCTGAGGACTAGGATTTGGAAGCGTCAGCAATGCCAATATCTTAGAATTTTATCCATGTTGAGAGAGTTAAATCCAGGTGCAGAGAATAAGTGCAGTGTGGTATCAAACCTACTCAAGTGGTTCCTCTTAACCCACTGTAGGTCTCGTTAGATGTGTGCCTGTAAAAAGCATTTTGATTGCTGTACAGCTGTGCACATGAAAGCAGCATTCAAAACCAGTATTCTATATTTTATTGTATTTGACATAAAATATGCCTTTTAGAAATCCTACAGATATGTTTTCTTTTAGTTTAAGCTCATAATTATGACTTACTTTCAAGACCATTTCACTCTCTTGGAGGTTAGGAGGAAGGTCCTCTAGTAGACTATTACTATCTGGGGGACAGAGTTGGGGGAGAAGGAGATGTTAGCTCTTTATGTATATGAGCACGGCCTCTTGTGTCTTGCTTATATATGAGATGCCTGACAAAAACAAAAGTGAGAGCACCCTGGCCTTGCTTTAAAAATGGAAATCTGCTACGTGCTAGATTTGGGAATACAGTGTGTTCGTCTACTTGATGTGCTGGTAAGTCCTACTGCTGCATCAAAGACCATAATCACCTTGTTTGTGGTTTTTCCAATTGACTTTTTTTTTTGTGTGTGTGTGTATGCTTACATAAAATGGGGGGAAAAAAACATCCCAAACAAAAACTGGGCCATTCCTTCCCAGAATACAAGAACAGCTGAGTAAATTACTTTCTAGTCTGGCCTGTGGCCCTGAGGTCACACATTGTTTTTGCTGTGGTGACACTAGTGGGGAAACTGGGATGAGCCCCTATAGGGTGAGGCAAGCTGGCTTTAGATAACCTTTTATTAAGAAATTTATTTAGCTTCTGTCACAATATTATGCTATCTCACCAAGGACTGCTCTGGCAGTAGGGGGTGCTCCTTTTTTTTTTTTTTCCTATTGTTCAAAGTCCTTTCTGCCCAAGAGACCCTAATTATTTTTAGAAATCACTTGGTGTTTTGTGAACTACTTTTAGCACCGAAGTGCAGCTTCCCAGAGAGCAAAATACAGTTCTTGCTCTGTCAGTACAGAGCTACTCTGCTTTTGTGCTTGCTGCCACTGGTTTCAGGCTCACAAGCCAACTCGGGATTGTTACTTCTGATGTTGAAAGGTACTGTGCTGGCAATCCTAATTAGGAGTGCCATGAACCACAGTTAAGAACAGAGCAGCTAACTAGGACAAACAAATACACAAGTGACAGTATAATTGAAACTGCAGGGATGTGTAGCAGGAATAGTTTGCAAATGTCAATGAGAAATTCAGCAAGGGCATTGAGGAAAACTATTACTCTTAAAATTTGCAGTAGGAGTTTCTCAATGACCACAGACAGTCAGGACCTCTGCTGAGTCTTTCATCCATTTTTAATTACCTGTTCCCTTCTGATTGATTCCTTCCTTTTCCAACAATCTTCAGCTGTCCCAGCTGCTGTATTGGCCAAATGGATCTATTGGTGTCGCCAGCTACCCCCATGGCTGCTCTTGCATAGATACTCTTCTGCACAGTCCCGTGAGCTGTGTGGCCCTACATGGCTGTCAGTGTGGGTGAGGTGGATGCAGGTTCTGGAATTCAGTACTAATTAAGTTCCTGGACACGAACTGCTTCACAAACTCCACTTAGAGGATTTGTCTAATTGACTGAGGAAATAGTTTGAAGTGGAAGAACATTTCTTTCCATTAATGTTCCAATGAACTACAAATTACGGAACTTTGAAGCCTCGGTATTTCCTTAAGATAAAAGCTTTTTAAAAAATGGGAATTGAACTTTGTTTTAAATCAGAAAGAGATGCCTTTAAACGTGGTGGGGGAAGGGGGTTTTAAGTAATTTTCTGCATGAATAATTTGAAAGCTGCTGATGACTAGCGAAGATGGGCTGCAGCATTTCTCAGTGTTAGATTGGGAAATATATATATATATTATTTTTTTCCCCTTTTATATAATGGGGACTGATGAGAGAAAGAAAAGAAATTCCCTAGGCTTGGCAAATATCTCAGCACATGAGTTGACTCTGCTCAGGTTGCTCCCTTTATGCAGTTGTGAGTATTAACTGGGTGTGAGGTCTACCTTGCTGTCATGGTATCATGGCAGAATTAAGGTGTGGATTGCAGAACACATGTGTTCCTTAGGGGATGAAATATCGGGGGGAGGAGGAGTATGTGGAGGGAGGCTGTTAAGATCAAAACAGGAAGGACGGAGCAGGGCTACCAGATGGATATCTGCTTTCCCTGTGACTCTTTGGAGAAGTATACAAGATCTTGAAAGGTCTTACATGGTCTGTGCAGTTAATTCAAGGTCTGACACTAGTGTATATTGGCTGAACTGTGGTGGTTGACTCAGCAAATTCAGGATACAGTTGTATGGCGCTCCCTGTGGTAGATCACTAAGCTGTGTTGTCTGAACTCACAGTTGTTGTGAGCTGAGACTATTCACGTGTGTTAGTGCGTGGTAGACAGGTAAGGTAAGAGCCACCTAGAAACAGAGGTGGATGATTCTTCCCTTTCATGTCCTCCAAATCTTTCCCCTGCTAATACAGACCAATACAAAAATCAGGTAGTTGGCAAGTGTATTAATACTGACTCTTCTGCTTTTGCGGTATGTTATGTCTGCAGGAATGGCATAGCTGTGGGTAAGAAGCAGTGGTCTAAACCTCATTTACATATTTTTACCTACTTTCTTTAGGATTCTGCCATTACACATAGCTGGCTGTTTGTGGTCTACACAGTGTATATACTACAACATGTTGTCACTATTAGGCAAGAAAATAAATATTTCAGTTAATGGGTGGCCTTGTTAAATTAGGGGATGTATTATCCTGCATATTTAATAGCAATGGACCTTGTACCAACAGTTCCACTACACTAGCTATAACAAAGAGCAAAAGGCTTTGGACAAAAGGGTCTATATGAACATAGACATGCTTGCAGTAAGAAAGAAAAAAAAAGTGGAGTTGCTACATTAAGGTGGTGACTTAATTAGTAGAACTATCACTTACATGATCTTAAGCTTTATCTTAAAATTCTGAAAGTAGTCTTTGGTTTTATATTTCTTCTGTTCCACACTGACAGAAACTAAAAAAATAGTTCTAGTGTTAAGAAACTTGTCAGAAGCTTCTTTGTGGAGAACTAGACCTCACTGTAGAGGCGGTATTTTTAGCTCTCAGGGATTAGATTTTTACCAATATTGATTATAACAGTTGGGTTGTAGGACCTTTAAACAGAAAACTGAGTAGAAGGTATATATTTTTGGGTCAGAGGGGAGGCTGGAGATCATGTATAAAGATGATATAAGATATAAGATAAAGATACCATATAAGATAAACCAAACATATCTTCAAGAGGATCTATGATGAATCACTTATCTAATGAATAGTTAAATAGCATGTGGATATCTCTCCTCCTATGATCAGTCAGGAGCTGAAGGGGTGATGATGCCTTTAACCATTTAACCACATAACATTTGACAATTTAACTACTTGGCGTGAAAAAAGTCATGTGAGTGCTGTAGTCATGGACTGATGTGACAGGAGACCACCACTGCCTCATTCTATTTTACCATATTTGGTTTTCCTTTTAATTCAGATTATATATGGAACACTTTAAGTGTAAGTTCTGCTGTTCTAATATAAAGGATGCCTTATTAAGATATACTCTATGTAATTTTTGAAATTTCCAGAAGCTCCAGTACGCTGCTACAGTTTGCTCCCTACCCTTGTGTAATTATAAAAGGAACAGAACTGTTCCATATAATATGGGCTTGTCCTAATAATATCCTTGTATTGTTTTTTTTTTCCATCTGTTCTGCAGCCATTATATTTCTACGCAGAGTCATATATAAGTAGTAGACCCTTCACCTACAGCTAATGTGGATACTCTCAGGGGATATAAATATCATGACACTTTTTCTGGAAAGGGTGACAGATGGCATGTAGCCACGTACACGCTTTGCTTTTCTGCAGGCTGCTTTGATGCTATCTTGGGGAAAATAAAACTGTAGCGGGCAGCTGTTCTTGCTGCCCTCAGCCAGAAGCCTCGAGTGAGCTGACCTCTGGTGAACGGTGTCAGTGTGGCAAACAAAGATGGCAGGAGAATCTTTGCATATGCTTTTATTTTATGGAAAGAGGATGCCCTCAGAGTTCTGGTTTGCAGATGTAAAGGTTGATAGGTTCTTGAAACTGCATCAACTCACCCATATCCTTAAAACAAAGATGAAAGATGTTTCCTAGGGAGAACAATGATGCAATATTTACTCACAAGATAGAGAGGCAGATAAAAGGAGGCTCTTAGTTCTTTCTCTGCACTGTATGATGCTGCTTTGTCTTGAAGAATGTTAAAGAAAACTAGCTGTTCAAAACAAACCCTAAAGAAAAAAGATAATAGGAATTGACTTCCATGAGGCTTATTTAGCTTCATAGCTCTGCATCTCCTTTTTACTGTGGATAAATGATCCCTGGTTTGTATAGAATTTGTATAGAATAAACTGTGTTAGCTTAATTCTGATCTATAGCACATGTCTTATCCATCTTTCAAAGTATTTCAGTTCTCTAACTTTCAGCAACGTAGCTTTGTGATACTAGCTTAGGTCTATAAATTGTTTTTAACCCTGAGCCTGGATGCGATGATCATCAATCTCTGATCTAAGAGCATTGCTGGTTAAGGTATTGCATCTCTGCTGGTGTCAGAGGAATTGAGTACCTGTGGACCATTGCTCAGGGAGATTGTGTTTACAGAGACATACAAACTGTGAATGTGCATACATAAACTGGATTGCACAAGTTAAAGAAATTCTGCACACACTAAAGAAATATACTCGTTTTGAGCATTCCAAGTGTCAAGTAATCCTAGGTAACTGCCATTAGTAAAATTAATCCTCCTTTTCTGCTTCAGTGTCCTTTTTACCATTTCTTATAACAAGCTCTGCCTTCATGCTCAAGACAAGTTCTGTACAATTTTGCAGATTTTTGCAGTCTTTGCTAGACTCTACAGTTAGAACCTGGCATCTCAAAGTCACATGAGAAGCTTCTTTTCACAACAGCACAGGTTTACTATGGTTAGATTTTATGTATCTAGTGCTTAGCAGAGGTAGTTTTAGAAGCTTTTATCATTTGTCAAGGAACAGTTAGGAAGGTAAAAAAAAAGTATGGTTATTGTCAGAAATTTCTCTGGCTTTGTCAGTGAAGAGGGTATGTGCAATATATGTGCTCTTGTGGCTAGGAAGGCCAATGGAATCCTGGGCTGCACAGGGAAGAGCATGGCTAGTAGGTCGAGGGAAGTCATTTTCCCCCTCTACTTGGCACTGGTGAGGCCACAAGTGGAACACAGCATTCAGTTCTGGGCTCCCCAGTTCAAGAGGGACAAGAAGCTACTGGAAAGAGTCCAGTGAAGGGCAACAAAGAGCATTTCCCTTATGAAGAAAGGCTGAGAGAGCTGGAGAAGAGAAGACTGAGGGGAGACCTTATTAATGCCTATAAGTATCTAAAGGGTGGTTTGAAGGAGGAGGGAGTCAGACTCTTCAGTGGTTGCTAGTGAGAGGACGAGGGGTAACGGGCATAAATTGGGACATAAGTTGGAACAGAGGAGGTTCCACTTAAATATGAGAAAAAACTACTTTACGTTGAGGGTGGCAGAGCCCTGGAACAGGCTGCCTAGGGAGGTGGTGGAGTCCCCTTCTCTGGAGATTTTCAAGCCCCCCCTGGATGCTGTCCTGAGTAACATGCTCTAGCTCTGGGCAATCCTGCTTCAGCAGGGGAGCTGGACTGGATGATCTCTGTAGTCCCTTCCAACTCTAAAAATTCATTGAAATTCAGTGAAATACTCCCCACCACACAGGTTAAACACTTAGAATCATAGAATCATCTGGGCCGGAAGGGACCTCCAAAGGTCATCTAGTCCGACCCCCCCCCCTCCCAGTCACCAGAGACACCCCCAAGTAGACCAGGTTGCACAGGACCTCGTTGAGACTCACCTTGAATGTCTCCAGGGAAGGGGCCTCAACCACCTCCCTGGGCAACCTGTTCCAGTGCTCCACCACCCTCATTGGAAAGAATTTATTCCTAATCTCCAATCTAAATCTGCTTTTCTGCAGTTTAAACCCATTGCCTTTCATTGTGTCACTGCAGGCCTTTGTAAACCACACGTTCCCCAGCCCTTCTTTAGGCCCCCTCAGGTACTGGAAGGCTGCTGGCCTCCAGTTCCTGAAGTGTTTCTCCCTAGGGCAAAAAATGATCCCAGAGCAATATAGTAGTCTGAGACAAGTACGTTATTGGCTGTTTACTGTAAGGCATGAGCTGCATGTGAGCATTATCTTATCAAAGATAAGCTCTGAACAGAGCGTAAATCCTAGGTTCTGTGGAGGAGATACAGCCATCTCTGGGCACTGGGGCAGTGCCTTAGTAGCATCCTGTGCCCCAGCAGCTTTGGGTTATGTGTTTTGAATCAGTGGTTCCTTAATGCAAACCAGCATCTAACTCTACTGAAGGCTTGGAATTACAATATTTTTAAGGCATGCTTGAGGTTTTCTACCACTGTTGGTTCCCCTTCTCTCTGTCAGAGCATTACTTGGTGAAGAATGGATGGCCAAATTTTTTAGTGGTATGAACTGTGAATGAGAACGCTTGTATGGCTGGGGTTTGCAAAGTGATCGCTGTGTAACTCAGAGTGAGGACAGTAAGATCCAGGAGCCAGAAGCAGAGAGTTTCAGGTGGAGGATGGGATCCTGCCTCTGCACTCTGGGATAGCACTGAGCATAGCTAAAACCCTCAGTGGTGCTGGACCCGGCCCTTGTCAGAGACAAAGAATATCTATCAGCAGGGTGAGGTACCACAGCTCTGGTGTGGAAACTTCTTTTGAAGGCTTTTGGGCAGTTCCTAGAGTTCCAAAGGTGAGCCATACAGCTGTAACATAATGTATAGGTAGCATCCTATAGAAATTCGGTTTTCTTCATGTATAATATCGTCATTTCATTCATCTGTTGAAAGGAAATGATTATAATAATAGCTCTAAATGCCCTTAAAAGACTTTTCTTAGTTCCTGTACAGTCACACGTCTCTCATATTCCCCTCAAGGCTGCTAAGGAAAAGCCTAAATTATAAATCTGTGGAGACAACTAATGGGAAATGATATTGAGTCTTCTTTCAGAGCGTTAACTTCTTATGCTAATGGACTGTGTGTCAGTTGTTCATATTCAGGTTGGGGTTTTTATTTTTTATTTCTATATGAGTTCTGTTACAGGGCCTTTGGGATGTTTGGAGTGATGGCAGGTTGGTAGAGTTTGTAGGAGCTTGTTTTAATTTCTTGAAATTCTGTGTTTCTGAGAAATAGCAGATGATGTTCCAATTCCTGAGTGTGTCGTTTCTATCAAGTACCCTCAGTGTAAGGGCTCTTTCTAGCTCTATGAGGACAACTGTTGGCACTCTTTCAGCCTCTTACGTTGGTGGAAGGACTGTTTTATTGATGGATACCACGTAACTGTGGATGCTTCTGCACAAAGCTGTGATATCTGTCCATTCAATATAACTGTGATACAGATTCTGCTAATAAAGCTGCAGCTTTTTTTTTCCTGTCATTGTGTCTTTTGCATAGCGCTAACTCCAGCAGGGTGGAACAAAGTCCTTGTGTGAAATTTAGCTTTTTTTTTTTTCAGTACGCTGCAGTCCTCAGTGTGCATCACTAGTGTCCAGCACAATTGCAAAAAAAGTGGAAATTAGGCTGTATTGATAGCAAATTTGTTGGTTTGCTTATCTGATAGGGAATAAAAATAAGAGTATATTATGACTTCAAAAAAACCCCACTAGTTCTCTCCCTAGGACTTTCCAGCTATCAGAATCAGTGTCCATTGCCATCTCCAGCGACCATCGCGAGCAGTGGGGTGTGTCTCTGGTGAGATAAGCAGCTAAGGTTGACCTCAAGCCTGGCTTGTTTGCAGAGGTATTGATAAGTAACTGCCCAGAAAGCATAAATCTCTTACTGGAAATCCCGAGAAGAGATGAAGTAGCACTTTTTTTGTCTCCTTGAAATGTCATCTTTAAAAAATATTGTCACATAACTCTGGATGATGTGATGTATAGCCACTAACACTGAAAAGTTGGTCCTTTTCTGCAATCTCAGATGTTTATCTAGAACATATGTTGTGAGATTGGAAGAAAAGCCATTGCAGGGAAAAAATAGTCGAGGCTGTTCTGGGTGGGCTAAAGATGTCATCTTGGTTTTATGATTGAAAGTATTGGAAGTGTTGCCTTAGCATGGGAGAAGTCACAATACTTGGTACAGGATTTTGATGTTGGTGGTTTTTTCCTCCCCTTCCCTCCCCTTCAAATCTACTCTCTTCGTGTTGGGTTTTTTGTTTTTTTTTTTTTTTTTTTTTTTAATGTGTGAAAGTGTCAACTGATGTTAGTACATTTGGCATCCTGAACATTAAGGTTTCTAAAAAAGAAATTTCTTTTTCAAGTGTACAGTTGCTTTCTCTTCAATAAAGCAGACTTTTTAATGTTGTAAGATCTTTAGGGCACGTACAGCTGTGTTTGCACACTGCCTGGTACAGGGAGCAGGATACTGCAACCTTTTCTCAGTCACCACAATAGAAATATACCACCACCCACAGATTATTTTGAAGGGAAAAAAACCAAACAAAAACCAACCGTAAGAAAATCAGTCTAATCTCATGGCTTCTGATGCACTTGACCTCTGCAGCAGCAGTTTAATCTCTGAGTTTCAGCTTTTTCTTATACTTGGGAGATATGGACTCGCTACAGTTTATTCTACCATACACAGCAATTGGGGTGAGGTTTCAGGATTTACATTCACAGCAGCCCTGGGTTTCTGGACTTTGTTCTCTTCCCTAATATATAAGATGTTCCCTTTGTGCTGGAATAGACCATGGTACTCGGTGCAGGTAGTTGAGTTGGGTGGGAAAAAGAAATATGGGGCTATAGATACCTATAACCTGCACAATTTGTGTGTACCTGTGTTCTCAGACTTTGCTCACAGCAAAAACTCCCATGTAAAGGCAGAATAAGTTTCAGGGTAACAAATCAGTGAATGTTGAACATGAAAAATAAATCAATCCATAAAATTCTAATTACTGTAAAATCCAGTGTCTTGAGCTCGGGAAACTTAAAAGCAAAAGGTGCCCTCCAAGCATCGCGGCACGCAGATGTTACGGTGGGCAGTGGCATTGCTCTCATCTTTAGTCTGCGATTGGCTCTCTTGGTGTTGAATCTGGCATCGGTATGAAGCGGGACGAGGATGAGTGTGAGAGCCCCAGTGTTTCCTGGCGGTGCTGCCCAGTCGGGCCGTGTTTCCAGCTGCGGTGGTGAATGGTGGGATTGTCATGGAGGAGCGGTGGTGTGGGAAACCTGCTGGGGCGGCGAGGAACCTTGGGGGCTCCCTTTACACACACCCCCCCGTCCCCACATGCAGCTGGAGGCTATTAGGTGCTTCGTGCTCTGCCCTGGTGCTCATGTGTGTGAGTTCCACATGCTGTTATGTGTTTGTAGCTATAGGTACCCATTCTGAACAGATTCAACTCTTCTATTAGCTGGGTTTAAGTTTACGTTGTACTTGTTTATGGCCAGTTGGTAGGGATTTGTTTCCTCTTCCCTGAAAACCTTATAACCTTATTTTTTTATCTTCTGTAGTATCAACCCCCCTCTTTTGTTCAAAAATATAATTATAATAAAGTATGTGTTTTTTCACATTGTAGATTTGTGAACGTTATGGTAATGGCATGTCGTGTACATTTAATCTCATGTTTAAAGTTTGAGTTAATCTTTTATTTATACACGTGCATACTCAAAAAATTGCTTTCTCTATAGCAAGTACTATCGTATTGCTTTTTTGCGTGCGGTGTCTGTAGCCTCTCATCTGTATGATCATAACTGTAAAGTAGCTAAATTACTCAAGGGGAATTTTCTGCTTCAGAAACATGGGTTTACCTTGTGTACATTAGTACACAAGAGCCCTTGCTAGTCTTTTTAATTTTTTACAGCTTCTTTGTGTAACTGTGATCACTGAATGTGAGCTAGGTGTTAACCGGTGTTAAACCAATGACTGTTAAAAAATGTGCTTTAATTTGGACTTTTCTGTCTGCAAAGAACCTGGCAGTGTGTGCCCTTGGGTAAAGGGGTTGTTGCAGAACTTTGGGCTTTTGGCTGCTGTTCTACCTCCTGCTCTGGGGTCACTGTGTTGCTATTTAAGTTTATTTCTAGAGAAAACTGTAAAATAAGAAAGGGAAAATGTATTTAGAATGTGCTAGGGATGGGGAGAGACAAGGAGGGAAGCTTTGAAAGCAGGGAGAGCTGAAGTCCAGAAGATTTCCTCTGAAAACTTGGAAGTTAAGAGAGGAATGAGTAATTATGTTATTATACACCTATTGTGCTTCTCAGGGAAGTTCAAGAAGAATTAGCAAGCAGGGAAGTTGTAGGTGATATTTTTTAGCTGACTCGTGCAGTCACTAGTTTTATACCCAGGCAAATTTTTGAACCTTGAGAGAGCTGTGTGAAAGAATTCATAGCAGAGTCTTGAGCCCATGGATGGTTAGTCTTACAGCCTTTTAAACTTAAGCTTTCAAATTGAAACAGACCATAATAATGCTGAGATTGGGCTCTGCTGAGTTTATAGCCAAAGTAACTTAATGATGTAGTCCTTTTCTCCTTCCTCACCACTGCCTTTGTTCCCAGAACACTGCAAGTGCCTGTTTTGATTTTCTTTCAAAATCAAAGACATCCATATCGTGAGGCAGGATGAAGTCTCCATAATAAACAACCGCTAATGGATCACATAAAGTCATTTTCTTTAGTAAGAGAAATCAAGGTCTATAGTAACCTTGTGACAAAAGCAAATCTAGCATCAGCTATTCAATTTAGCATCAGCCAGCAAATTGGAAATATGTAACAAAAAAAGGTGACTAAGTCTGACAAGGAGTGTGGGAGCAAAGGAATACATGGCAAGCGGTATGAATTGCCATATTGACAAGTATGTGATGGCCTCTGTGTCCCCTGGGGACTGCTTGTGGCAAGAGCAGTGTAGCTTTGTCCTTGGGTTACTTTGGAAAGGGATGTTTTCCAAAACTGACTGTTGAGCTGTGGCCAGGATTCATTCCTGTTGGATTCAGAGTCAAAGAAGGCAAGGAGTGTTCTGCAGTTACCCAAAAGAGGGACTTCCCAGATACATTGAGAGAGCTCCTGGTTGAAATACTGATTTGAGTAGAAGTAAGTATTTCAGAACAAGAAAATCTTCCTGTTCTAGGGGAATTTAAAAAGAGACTTCTCCACTGTAATAAGGTTATTAACATTCAGTGGATCCCGACACATCAGAGGGACAGGCGTGTCTGCATGCATCTTACCGCAAAGGAAAGCCATTCTGTGGAAAGCTCAACAGGGAACTTCTTCAAAAGGGGGAATGTAACCCCTGGTCACCCTGTCACAAAGCAGGTGAGAGCATTGCAGCTTTTCCAGTGGAGTCTTGGGCTCAGGTTTTAAGACGTTCATTTCTCTTCCAATTCAATCCCCAGCAGTGCTGTCACAAGAGAGTAAGTCTAATATTAACAATATTAGCTTAAAAAGCAATTAATCTTTTTGGTTGCATGGGGTTTTTTTTTTTTCCATTTTCCGGAGTGATTGTGTTGGATCTCTTGGGGTGGCCTGTGCAGGACTGTGCCTGGAAGCAGCTCTGGGCTGGCAGCAACCAACCCAGAGATGGAGGGTGGCCTTCACAGTTGGCGTGTTGATATGGAGTCCACCTACTGCAGTCTCTTCCACAAGTTATTTTGCTAGTCTCTAGTTGGGACTACTTGATAAGGAGGTTTAATGAGAAGAGGGTAGATGGACAAGTGGTTGTTGTTCTGGAAGCAGCTTCTTGGCCAGCCCCACACTGCTGGGGAAGGCTTTCCCATGGGAACTTGGGAAGCTGGGTGCCAGTGTCTTGCAACCAATGACTTTCTTATAGGGAATGGGGAATTGGGGGGAATATCTCACTTCAAGGATGGCTTTATGGTATTTGGAGTAGAAAAAGCAGGGTTATAGTCATTGTGTGCTGGAGTGGGTTGGGTTGGTTTTGGTTTCTTCTGTGTTGGTTTTTTTTAACATAGCATCTCTAAGAGAGCAGTTAACAGAAGATAATCAGACCACTTTTTCTAAGCTGAAGAAACATTATATCCCATGGAGAACAAGGGCAAGGAAGATAGATGGAAAGATTTAGAAAAGCTTTCATAGTATTAATGTCTGATGTCTCTATTATGCTTATTACCTAATTTTGTCAAATGGCAAACACAGTAAAAATTCTTTATCAAGAATATCTTTATCACTTACAGCACAGCATTAAGTTCTTACACTTTGTGAGCATTGTACTGCACCTATAGGAGAAATACTCTGTTTCATAAAAGGAATATATATTATTGAGATGAATAATCATGATTATTTAAATAGGAAATAACTTTGGTCGAGTAAAATGCTAGCTACTTTTTTCCATTTAAAGACCACTCTAGAGAATATTCTGTAAAATAACTTGTCTCCTATATAATTTTAGCCCAGAAGATGATCAGTTAATTTGCCTCTGCTTTCATACTCAAGTATGCAAAGCTGCTGAATACTATTTTTGCCTTAAACATCCCTGGGCTTTTTTGTCCTAATTTATTCTGTATTTCCAATTAAGTTGTATGTTGTCAAAAAAAAAGTTACATCTTTTTCCTTTTTTTTTTTTTTTTAAATAAATTCCTCTTCTAGTCAAATTCTGCAGCCTTAATTTAAGCAAAATTACATCTTTTTTTTTTCTGTAAGATCAAAATCTGCTCCAGAATAAGACAGACATAGTGGCCCCTGCAAGAGCCAAGCACAAATGAAGATACAGACATGATATTAACATTATAGCATTCTTACAGTGGTCTGAAAATTCAGATGCAGAACACTTAAAGGGAGGAAGCAAAAGAAAAGAGATTATTTAGGCTTTATTTAACGCTTCGGGAATTATTTCCCTGAAATTAAGTGCAGCTGCATCAATGGATTCTAGTATTGAGTCATTGGAACCATGTGGTCATGATATACGTTTCCTCTTATCAGAAACCACAAAGAAGTGATTCTTATGCACCATAAGGACAAAGGAGAGGGTCATTTTTAGACACAGTGTCACTTCTGGCCCTCGGGTACAATGCTACTGTGCATTATTGCAAGGTTTCAGTTCATCTGGTTTTTCTTTCTCAACCTGCCATTTGCACTGCAAGTGTGGGAGCTGGGAAATCACCTTTGAAATACGTGTATTGATGACCTTTGTGGCTGAAGCAGGTGAATGTAAGAGTTAATTACACATCTATATGATGGAGGAGAACTTTGTGTTGTTTAAGGTTAGGATCCCATTGTGGCAGAGGGGGAAGGATAAGGGACATATCTTAAAGATTCAGTGAAACACAACGCTGACTTTCCATTGGAAGAAGCTGTTATGTCTAAACTGAGTAGGTTAGCAATAGGTTTGCAGAAAACGATATATTAATGTTCCCCTCCAGGTATAGAGTGGTTTTGATTCTCAGTTATGGGTATTTCACATAAACCTGTAGGTGTTGATATATGTCTAGGAATGGTAAAGCCAAGAAACTAATATCTTACAAGGAAGTAGGAAAAGGGCACTTTAAGGCAAATTCCAAGTTAGGGCTGTACTGCCTGGGATGGGAGAAAGTGAGATTGAGCCCTGTGCTTCAAGGACTGTGCCACAGAATATCCTCCCACTTTGGGACTACTCTCTCCTGTCCTGGTCTATGTAGCTATGGCAGAGTTGTATCGTTCTCTGTATTACCACCCATAGGTGGGTGCAAGCGGTACTGCAAGGTGCACAGAGGCATTTCAAGACAATTGGTGCTTCCATGTGCCAAATTGCAGAGTATTTTCATTTTGAGCTTCTCAGGCTGTGATTTTTGAGCCTCTGGGCTGTGATGAGAAGTTATTGGGAATAAAGTAATTGGAAAACCAGGGCTGCACTTTCAAGATTTGTCAACACTAGATGACTTTTTTCCTAAAGCCTGGTGCAAAGAGGTATAACAAGAACATTGTATTTCTGTGTTCGTGACTTTTTTGTGTTAAGATGAGTTCAAGAGTATGACAGTGGATATATTTTTTTAAATATAGGTAGCAAATACTTTGTGATTTACATAATACTATCAAACTTCTATAGGCAGGGGAAAATTAATTACTGCACACAGTGCTTCCCAGGCAAAAGCAGGGCACTTTCTTGATAATTACAGTATGACTGCAGAGTAAATATATCAGTAAATATTGTCAGTCTTCAGCTGACAATGTAATTAATAACATCTATTGAGTGGTTTGACTGCTGTACTTAGTTATTGTTACAAGAATGATTTATTTTTTTTCAGTGGTGCTGAGCAGCTGTAGGGCCTGTAGCTGCAACTGGAGCCATTTGCTCAGTGCCTCTGGAAAGAACATCAGCAATACCTACAGTTCATGCATTTACTTTCCCTTTCTGAATGGTGAGCTATTGGATTTGAAGAGTTGGGATAAAAGCAAACTTGTTTTTTGTGGTTTTGGCTGGTTTGTGCCTGTCTTTTTGTTTTTGTAACCCCTCCTGCTCAATCTGAGGGAGAGAAACCCAGAAATAGAAATTTCTCCCGTGGGTTTCTGGTACCAAAGTTTTTGACAGTTAAATTGGAAGTCGTAAATTTGACCATTTTGGTAAAACCTGTGCTGAGGACACACAATTTTAGCCTCTCTCTTCTGACAGGACATGCTGTGTGGATTAAATTTTAAACATGTACCTGAAGGAATAAAGAGTATCTCTCCCATTTTGCTCTCCCACCCTCTGTTTTCTGACTGCTGCAAAGTCCAGTGTTATAGCTCCTCTACAGCCCATTAGTGGTCGTAATTACGCCTTTGTCCATCAAATGATGTCAAGAGATAGCTTGCTGATTGCTTTTGTGCTTAGAACACAAGAAAGGAGGTCGGGAAAAAAAATACTAACATGGGACCTTACTGCTGTCTTTCCAGTGGCTCTAATGTCTCTGCATTGTTTTCTTCACTGACAAAAACAAGTCCTGGACAAACTGCCACTTTTCATAATGGTGGTGCCTGGGGGGAGTTATTTTGTTTTTAATTTACTTCTCTGCTTTTATAGTCTCTAGCTTTGTGCTCCTGTTTGTTGTTGGGGTAATATTTAAAAAAAAAAAAATAATCAAAAAAACCCCAAACCCCCCCAAAAAACCCCACTGCACACAAAATTAAACCCCAACAAAACCTGAAACTAAAAAAAAAATAAATAATCACCCAAAACATACTCTTTTGGCCAGATCTGTGAAACTTAAAAGCCATGGTAGTATTAATTAATTCAATGAAGATTATATTGCCTTATCGTTTTTAACATTAAGCCTCAGGTAGTAGTTAATGGTGCTGCAAAGTATATTAATAAAATTACTTGTAGCAATTAAGGAATAACTGAGTGTGTGAGGAGCTCGGAGTGTGGTAGGTTGGAAAGAAAAGGGAAGGCAGCCCAAAGGGCTTCTGGCTGCTTGTCTGCATCCTCCATCATCTTCATCCTGCCTGTGGCTGACCCACGGGTGCTCGTGTGGCTTCCAGAGCTGTGTGGGAACATCCTCTGCCCCTCGCTGACTGATAGCACACGATTATAGCTGTCTTTGCCTCATTAGCATTTACAAAAAGGCAACTGAACGATGGATTGACCTGTAAGTGTTAAGTAAGGACAGGATAGATTTAATTCTCTCTTCATTTGCTCTGAAGAATTAGTCATGGATCATTTGCAGTGTTTTTGCTGCTGGAGAGAAGCAGTGTAAAGACCTGAAGATTGATTCCTACTGCCGCTTTGCAGGAAGCATCGCAAGTAGTTGTACTGTCAAAGTATTCTCCAGATTTGGACAACACTTGTATCAACAACTTCTGGCACATAAAGTAACACATGTATGAACTGAGACGTGAGCACAAATGAGATTTTGAGCAAAGCTGAGTAATGCTGGTCTATCTTGCTTCCATTATTCCTTCTGCTCAGGTGACTTCTTTACAGGCAATCATTAAAATCAAAGGACTTTTGCTGACCATATACAGATTGCCCACCTTGCCAATCTATGGATTGTTTTCCAGCAGATGGTTGTAATTGCTTTGCTTATTGCCAAGCTGATTGGTTTGAATTAAGTGTGGGATTTTGCAAAGTGGAAGTCAAAACACCCACTTTCTGTCCCATCCTGCTTCCCCTTCCTAAAGCCCAAAGCACCCTGGGATCATCTCTGGCCCTTTCAAACATTTCTGCATTGGGTCATTGTTTGTGTCACCTACTTTAACAAGTGGAGAGAAGAAAAGGTGATCTCTGTATTTGCCTTTTCTTTCCCTGACTTCAAACTGTGGCACTATCCAGCTTTCTACGATTAAACGTTATGGCATAATAGCTATGGATACCGCTTGCTAGAGTGAATGGTCGGTCAGTAGATCTTTCCTTCAAGGATAGTGTCTGCTTAGGGTAAGAGCATACTAGTGAGAGTGGAAGCGGGAGAAGATGCCACAAGAAATAGAAAAGGTAAAATACTGCCTTAGGAGGAATCTTTCTTTTGAGAGAGAATTGAAAGGTAGTTAATTGCTCAAGATGCTATGTAGTTTTTTTTTTCAGTCACATGCTATACATAGCATTGTGCTAATTACCAAGACCTCAGTGACTGCAATATTTTATCTTCATTCTGGAAGCTTCTCCTCTGTATTTAAATGAATCTGATCATTCCTCCTGATGCAACAGGAAAAGTGAATAAAAGCAGATCTCCCAGAGGTTACATGAATATCTATGTCTGCTGAATTTCCAAACCACGTTTCTCTGTTCTGGCATTGCTGGTTTGTTTGCTCATCTGGCTTCCTCAGATGTTTTTGCTGGCTGCTTCAGAACAGATGCAAAAGACCAAAAAAAAGGCAATTAGAAGATTAGTGACAATTGGAATTAATGGCAGGGGGGTGCTTGTGGCCTGTCAACCAGTACCCAGCCCTAAAGGAACACTGAGGGGAAAAGAAGCTGCAATGAACAGTTCAGGTATGACTTAATTTAATTTTTTACATAAAAGCCATTTGGGAGTTATTCATCATAATTATTTTATGGTAGAAAGTGCAATATCTGCAAAGTCAGTTTCTCTGTGGAAGTTCTAAGCCTATAGTCTTCAAAACAATCAAGCAACTTTTTCCCCTTCCCCTTTAAAGACAAAAAAAATGAGAATGCTCTTTTCATGGTCAGTACAAAAATATTAGTACTTGGACAGAAGCATCTGAACTGTCTACCAGTGTTTTCCTTTTGAATCAGAAAAAATTGTCTGTGGCTTTATTTTTCTATGAGCTCCTCACTGTGAAGCTGCTGAGAGCTCATCTCAGATAAAAGGCTTGAGCTTCATCTCCTGCAATAATTCCAGACTTCTGATGGCTCACCTGACACCGGCAATGGGGCGTCCCTGAAAGAGATGGGCCCACTGGCCTCCAAGGAGATGTGAGCTCTGGGTAGCAATAGGAAAACATCACTCAATACTGACTTGCAGCTTTGAGAACTGAAAGAGCTGTTTTGGACATAAAAAAATATGTCATTTTTGTTTTGGTAGCCTTCTTAATTGAGTTTGACAAGGCCTATTTTAAAGGTTAAGAGAAATTCAACTCGTTACTCTGATTCAGTGATGCAGAGAAATATTTTCATGTTTGAATTTTTCCCAGCCCAGAAATTCTGAGTTTAACTCAATTTCGTTTATAGCCTGGCAAAAATCTCTAATGTGTTTGATCATTCTGTTCATTAGGAAAAATGTTAAATTAAAATGAGAATTTTTTTTGATTTATCCAAATGAGAAATTTTCTAATTTGGGACTTGGAGCAAACAATCAATGTGTTTTCCAGTATAGATCTATTTTCTCTTTGAAAATGTAGCAAGATAATCCAGATTGCATTATCCATTCAGTGGTAGTAGCCTAAAAGAGTATTGCTGTCTAGCAGATAGAACAGCACCAGATGGAGAGGCTATGGGCTGTGTATTCAGTTGAGTCCTTGTCTGTCTTATGGCTTTTGGGCAAATCACTTCTACTTTCTTAATTTGTAAAGTGCAAACAATAGTACTTAACTTCTAAGAATGCTTAATGTACTAATCTTTCTGCTGACATTTGGTTCAATCATAGAAATGGAAAAGATAGTAATGTGCAAAGCCAGATTTCACCATCTTGTTTTCCTTAAGCCTGTCAGTTTAGGGTGGAATTTTAAAAGTACTTGATGACATCTTAGTTTTCATTCCCCCATGTAAACCCATAGCAGTGCTCATGCCAGCTTCATCATGACTAGAACTAAACTTTCACAGAATCACAGAATCTTCTAGGTTGGAAGGGACCTTTAAAGATCATCTTGTCCAACCGTCAACCTAACTGACAAAAGTAGACACCCACACAACAAAAAATGAGGATCACCATCACTAAACCATACCTCTCAGCACTACATCAATCCGTCTTTTGAACACCTCCAG
>BJBW01014236.1:0-39640 GCA_004320125.1 Scolopax mira | reverse complement strand
CAGGCTGACAGGCCTGTAGTTTCTGGGATCCTCCTTCCGGCCCTTCTTGTAGATGGGTGTCACATTGGCCACCCTCCAGTCATCTGGCACTTCTCCTGTTGACCAGGATTGTTGATAGATAATGGAGAGAAGCTTGGTGAGCTCTCCTGTCAACTCCCTGAGAACCTTTGGGTGAATCCCATCTGGCCCCATAGACTTATGCGTGTCCAGGTGCATAAGCAAATCATTAGCTATTTCCTTCTGGATTACAAGGGAGTTGTCTGTCTCAGGACAGACCACTGTTTTCCCATCCATACCATAGCATCCCATCTTGGATACAAGAATAGGATGGGAAAGAACCTTGAATGCCTTGCTAAAGTCAATCAAAATGACATTTACTTCTTCCCCTTATCCTGAAACACAGTCATTTTATCATGGGAGGTAATCAGGTTGGCCAGGCATGACTGACCCTTGATAAATCTATGCTGACTATTACCTGTCACTTTCGTCTCCCTCCTGCACCCAGAAAAGTGCTCTGAGAGGACTTTCTCCATGATCTTTCCAGAGATCAAAAAGAAGATGAATGGCTTGTAGTTCTATGGGTTGTTCTTTGGCCTTTACTGAAGGAGTTGCTATGAAGTCATTTTAGAAGAAGTTAATAAGGAGAACGTTACTTAGGCCTCTAAAGCTAAAAGCAATTTCCCAAAATATCATTAGTCACCATTACATGCAAATATGTCTGGTACCCATTCAACAGTATTTGAGAGCTTGCTCAGTTTTGACCACAACATTGTGATACAGCAATTAATTCAATTTTATTTGGAAAAGCATTTTCTCTTCTATCCCCCTTGAATGTTGGGAGGGAAGTTGAAGGTGTTTGGTATACCGTAATGTGGAGCTCCCTGTGCAAAATATGATAACCTGGGAAATTATAGTAAAGAAATGTTTGTCTGTTTGATGCAAGCCCATACTTTTAGAGATGATTAGGCTAGTCTTAAGAAGCTGTTCCAGCTGCAGCTTTTTAACATCTTCTTTGTAGGTAGATTTTTATAGTCTTTTAATCACAGAAAGAGAACATCAAAAGGTTTACAGAAGTTTCTGAGTCTCCATGCCCAGACTGAAAGACATCTGGGACTGATTTACCATTTCACACTGAAGAAACAAAATGCAAATGTCAAGTGCAGCTCCTCATACATTTCTAGGAAGAAAAAAAAAATCAAATAAAGTCATGCAATTTCTCCTGGAAAGAATTATGTTGGAATTCTTGGAGAACATATTTAAATGAATGGCTTCATGGGAAAACCCTTACAAACCCAAATAATGGAAATGTAATTGACATTATATGACCCATCAGAATGGTGTAAGTACTGCAAGTGAAATACCATCCCTTTTACAGATCAATCAGCCATATAATGGACCATCTATACATCCTATGGAAGCTAAAGAGAAATGAAGGCCTATGGAAGCTAAAGAGAAATGGAGGCCTTTGCCGTACCTCAGGGTGCAGACTTTGAACAACAGCCGGCAGCTGCACACTAATGAGCACTTTATTAAGCAGCCACTGTTAGATGCAAACGGCATGTTGCTCAGTTGAGATCCACTGGTGGGTGTGGATAAAAGATTGGAATGAAGACAATTAAACTGAGAAAAGGTTCTATAGTTTTGTCACCATAAATATTACAATACCAGTTTACTTATCTAAAGCTAATAATAATTTATTAGCCTCCTGAACAAATCTAAGCTAGAGGTTAATGCTACTGTATATTTCTTGCAATCATTTTTGTATTAATTAGTTCCAGCCTGCAAATTGCTTGGAAAAATTAGTATTGATTTCATCTCTTTGCTCCCATCTAACTCAACATAGGTTCAGATAGTCGATTTTATAGTCTATTTTAATTACTTTAGGTAAGATCTGAGTAATAAAATAAGGCTATACCTACATCTTTGCCAAACAGCAACAAGATTTTGTACCCAAACCCCTGTCTGATTAATTTAAGAAATAGCTTTTTGGAAATGATCAAATATTGCTTCTAGTCATGCTATAAGCTATTCTATGGCTCTACTATGCTGCTACTTATTCAAATTTAGCTCCATTCTACCCCATACATTTATATGCATTACTTTTCAGTGAAATGCATAACAATCAGTTTGATGTATTTTTCTCTTTTTTTTTTTAGCTGAATAAGTAGTTCTGGATTAAAACTGGAAAAACATTATGACCCCATCCCCATCAAGTCAGTTTTCTCTAGTGCTGAGGTAACCAAAAATAGGCTCGAGTAAAATGGAAAAGAAAAAATCTACTGAAGAGTTAGTTGTCCTATAAAAATGAAACAAGCCCTCTACAGTGTTATTATTTTTTTCTTGTGTAGCAGGGTGTTATTTTCTGAAATAATATCCACCTGTGAAACAGGAGGGGATTCCTTCCATTTGCTTTGATCCTCAAAATGCTAGTTTCCTAGATTAAGCGATATCACATTTCCAGAAGGAGCTTTTGCTCCAAACCCCACAACAGTTTGTCACTTAGACAGGCTTCTTTCTCTTCCCTGACTTCTGGAACCTTTAGTCAACTCACTTGAACTAGGTGCTTTACTTTTAGACAGATTGAATTGCATTGGAGGATGTAAGAAATTCTATAAATGTACAAGTGCAAGTGTATACAGGTTTATAAAGGATATATGTAGTAAACAGCATGACATTTTCTTTGCATTTTTCTTTTCCATCAGAAAAGGACCACGGCATGAAGAAATTGTTTACAACTCTAAAACTTTATTTTATTGTATCAAGACCAGGCAGCTCAAGTTGGAAAAGAAAAGACGAATGGAAGGTTGTGCTTTATACACAGGGTGTTCTGTTCCAGTTAACCAAATGAAAAAGAGTATGCCACTGTATGATTAATAGCTAAACATAATATGTTGCTGAATAAATAACCACTGTAAATATAGCTATCTTCACAGCAGGGGAAGCCTTAGTACAAATAACAGCAGGCTAGCTGACAGCCAGAGAGATGCCTGTTTCATTTTCAGACACAAGTCTCGGTTGGAGTGGCTGTGGTCAGCAAGAAACTGTTTCTAGTATGTTTGGCTGGACCTTGAATTTAATCTGTTGACTGCTGCCAGATTTACTGCAAGCTTTAACGGTCCATCGATTTTAATGGACTCTTAATGAACACAGCAGATTATAATTCGGAAGGCCACCAGGAACAGAGAAGAAGGACAGTATAGGCAGCAATGGTTTGTTGTAGACAGCAGTGATGGGAAAGGGGTATCTCAGTTACATGTAAAATATTACTATTCTCTTTCCATATCGTCTGAACCTACAGCAACTATAAAACAAAAATATCTTTTTATAGCTGCCTGCAGTGGCAATATTTAGCCCCCCTGCCTACATGAGAAATAAAACTTCCTCCATAGTTTTAGGTTGGCAAGGAAAATACATAGTGAAAAAATGAGCTACATAACACTGTCTTAAAAATATAAAGGTAGGCCGCTGAAGAGAGCAAATTCAAGTCTGTCTGCTCATATTGGTCTGTTTCCTATCTCTGCAGATGAGATATCTCTGACCAGCACATCATTTACACCAGTTTCCAAGCTTTGTCCTGAGCCAGTTCCTTCCTCTGAAGGAATCATGCTGCCTGTCTTCAACATCCCTGTCCAGGCAATCAGGCAATCAAGCAGCATCCCTGTCCAGGCAATTTTCCCCAAGAGCCCAGTAGGTAAGACCCCCAGACACTTGAATACCTTTGGTTTTTGAAGAGTGTTTAGAAAACCTGGACACGTGAACCTGGTGCATATGTTCTCTGCAGTAGACTCTGACAGCAAATAAATAAAGGTAAAATCAGGTGTGTGGCAATTTTAGACTCCTCATTGTGTATACAACTGTGTTGGTGTAACAGATGCTATTTCTGTAGGAGAAGATTACCTTTATAGTGCTAAAAAGTTATCTAGAGCGGCGATATAGTATAATTCCAAATGAAAAATAGTTACAGCCTTGTAAAAGCCATATGCACTTTGTTTCCTATGTGCATATTGGTTTTCATGTTTAAGAAATAAAGTCAGCCAGGCCCAAGTCCAGGTTCTACACCTAGAAGTGGGGAATGGAGAGATGATCATACAAGAGATGAAAGAAAGAATTTGGCTTGTTTAACCCAGGAAAGTAAAGATTTAGAAGAGAAACGGTTTAGATTTATATGTAACATCAGGGGATACCAAGAGAAAAGCTGCAGGGCAGTGTTAGCAGAAGAACAAATGAGTATAGCCATGAATAGATTTCAGCAGAAAATTAGTTTCCACACATCAGAATGATGTCCTGGCAACAGCTTTTCAACAGGAACACTAAGATCAAAAATGAAGTTACCTTTAAGATACAATTCTGTATTTTTAAGATGGGAATTCTATAATGTGGTGGCCTGTGATATCAAGGGACATCCCGCGATGAGTCCGAAAGTTCTTTCCCTTCCCCCATTCCCATAGCCAACACAGGATGCTCATTTGACTGTGAAGAAAGGCTTCAGTCTCTGCTTTTCATGCATGTCTATTCCTTCTTAGACAGAGCCTGTTTACACTATGCAGAAACATGATGCAGAGGACAGGAATGGCGAGCCTTCCACAAGCAAAATGTCCTTGTGAAAGCTGGAGAAACTGCTAAGTTATTTTTTAATTAAAAACATCTTTCCCAAGCATCTCTTGTTTTGAAAGCTGATTGATACGTGCTGAGATTAAATTCGTCAGTTCTGCATTCATGTGAATAGTGCTCAGCTGGAGACGGAAGCAAAAACTGTGTCTTTCCAGGGAGCTGGTTAATCATAAGCACAACACAGACTTAGACAAGCAGGCCATTTTTGAGGACACCAATGGCTAAAACTAAAAAGTTTAATGTGTGGGCTCATAAAACTTCTCGATATACTCAGTTCATTTTGCAGAACTTCATAACATTAGTAAACTTGTGAGAACAAGCTCTCCTCTGGATCCTACCTCCCTTGGATTGCCAATATTGGGTGGGATAGAAACAGTAAACCAAAATTCTGTTGTTACAGCTTTTTGGCATTTCATTATCTAACAGTGAAAGAAACAGAAAAACCTAGATAAAATGGGAAAATATTTTAAAAGTGGAGGAAATGTTCTAATTTGGGAAACAAAGAGAATGTCTATTTTGTCTGAAAGCCTTTACCCCTTCCTAATGCAATCCTCTCTTCCATAGGAATTTCAAGGAAGTTTGCAAGTGCAAATGAATGAACCGGTAATTGGGATAAAATGGTGAGAACGAAGGATTATTCCTCAGCCAGCTGGGAGGTTTACTCACATCAGTATTTCCCATGGTGGGTGTGTGGCCGGCTCCTGTGCTGCCTGGTGTGACCCTGGGAGCAGGGTTTGACACACCACCTCCAAGAGCAGCTCCGATAACTTGGGGCTACTCATGCTGCTGAATCACAGCCTGATGCTTTTGAAGCTCTCAGTTTACAAACCAAACTTATGTAAATGTTTAATTCCTCCAAAACTGCAACAGGTCTTGGCAGCTGCTTAACAAACCTGAGAGCCACCAGGGCAGCCCTTTATGAAGCTCTGCAGCCTGGCACTCACTTGCCAGCAGATGCTCTCCCATGACACGTAAGTGGAAGTGACAGTCCATCATGACCAGTTCCTCCCAGTCACAGAGATGAAGAGCACCCATCTTGAATATGAGGGCTTCAGAAATGCAAAACCCCTTGAGACTCAGAGTGTTATTTATAAATTGCTAGTGAATCAGACGCCCAGAGTCTTCAGCTAGAGCTGGGAACTGGGGGTGAGATGGCGGTGTTGGTCATCTCCAAATGGCTGCTGCTAGTCTGAGAGTGGCCCAAGGGCTGTGCTCAGCAGCAAGGGCTGCAAACCTTCCATGCTATTTCAGACTGGGGTTAGAGTGATCAGCTGGTACACCCAGAGGAAGTCTGTAAACTCTCCGCAGGGCAGCTGTATTCCCATTTGGTTGGATCCTGCACCCTGTGCTTTGCCTAATTCCTTCCAGGTGTCCTAGCTAGTCCCTTTGCAGCTGCACCACGAGGCCACCTTGGGCTGGTGAGCCAGCCTGGTGTCCTTCCAAGAGAGTCCCAAGACTGTGAAGCTCAGTGACAAAGAGGATTTCCACAGATCCACAGGTCTGAAACTATCAAAGTTCAGGACACCCCTATTCAGAAAGCCAAGTATAAACACGATGTGTTTACACATACATAACCCCTGCTTACTTGCTTTCTCTTAAATGTATCATATAAATTGTAGCTGCTTTCTACCATATCTGATCTCAGAGATGTCCCTCTTAGTACATCTCTGTGATCCCTGGGCTTGTTGATTGTGCTTTTGATTACTCTAGATCTTCATCACCATTGAAGGAAGTGTTTGTTTAAGAATATATATATATATCTTTACTCTCTCGGGTGCTTTGCAGATTGCAGGCATATTATAATCTACTGCCTCCACGGTTTGCGGTACCGATTCCTTCTCCAGTGCTCACAGATGCTTTGTCATATTCCCAACAGCAGCACCTACCCAATACCTGAAAAACAAACTGCAGCTGTGGTAGAAGCCACAATAGCTTTGGGACATTTGATCTTTGTAACCCTTCCAGAAGAAAGAGCAGGAGGCTCCACCTGGGTCCTGACAAGTGTTTTTGGTGCATCTGAAGAGTGATGTATTGTTTCTTCTTCTTTTAGTGCATCACATCTGCATTCAGATTAACTCATGCCTGACCTTGTCTCTGGGGTGGATGAAGACAGCAGGTTGCTACTGATCCCTTCATTGCTCTTTGTGTTGCCTCAAAAGCAGCCCAGGACAGAGCAGCTGGTGAGAGCACAGCTCTGGACTGACACAAAGCCTGGCTCTGGGGCAGGGCTTTGTGCTGTATGCAGGTCTGATGAAGGGAGAAGTCACAGCTGTGCTGTGGGATATCTGTCTGTACTCGTTAGAGCTTTCTTTTCCTGCAGGCTGGGACTATTACAGGTCCGTAGAAGTCACTGAGCCCAGACTGAGGGGCACTTACCAGTGTCTTGTTGCATCTTTCCTCAGGGAACCAGCCTAGGCATCTGTGTTCAGGTTGCAAAGGTTGGCCCAGGACATGGCTGTTCATGAAGCTGGGTGTGAGACGGACTCGAAAAATCATCAGTGTGGGAAGTAAGTAAGTTTATCACTATGGGAGAGGTAGATCTTGATCATGGAAGGGTATCAGAGAACTTTTTGAAGAAAGGAAGCTCTGCTCATAGCAATGTATGTAATCACAGTATATGGTTGTAGTGCCCCTGTACTTATGGCTATTAGAATATGGGTGTCTTCTCAGTCTTCCAACTTACTCCAGCACCCAAAGTGTGGCATAAAAGCCTGTGTTGTCTCACAGCCCCTGGCAGACATTGGCCAGGGGAAACATGGCACCACTGATGAAAGGGCTGCACTGCCCCTGGGGGTCCCTAAGCTATAGCTTGTTCGTGCTGTATGGGACAGACAAGCAGATGGGAGATGGTCTAGTGTGGAGCAAGCCAGACACTCCAGCTAACCTCTTTCAGCTCCAGTTTTGGATGTGGGATTGACAATCTCTTCCCAAAGGCTCCCAGCACTTTCAGCTGCTGTCTCACCTTCCAAACCATCCTGCAGAGATATTTTTTGTTTTAATTCTTTCCTGTTATACCTTTCTTTTTTCTGTCCCTCATGCTCCAACATCACATTCTGTGCTAACTGTAATGGGAGAAGTAGGTCCGGATATAAGGAATCCCTGTGGCCCTGTTAATATAAGGTGCCAAGGAAATCCTTAATCCCAGGTCCAACACCATCAAAAAAATATTTAAAACCTTCTATTAAAGATGCAGAGAATTCTATGTAAGGTCAAGATTATCCAGGCAAATGAATTGAAAATCATCAGTTTCACAGAATCACAGAATTGCCTAGGTTGGAAAGGACCTTTAAGATCATCTAGTCCAACCATTAGAAAAAAACAAAAAAAAAGGCAAAGCAACACACACACCAACACTAAACCATATCCCCAAGCACCGTGTCAATCTGTCCCTTGAATACCTTCAGGGATGGTGCTTCAACCACCTCCCTGGGCAGCCCATTCCAATGCTTGATAACCCTTTCAGTGAAAAATTTTTTCCTAATATCCAGCCTGAACCACCCCTGGTGCAACTTGAGGCCATTTCCCCTTGTCCTATCTCCTGTGACCTGGGAGAAGAGACCGACCCCCACCTCTCTACAGCCTCCTTTCAGGTAGTTGTAGAGAGTGATAATGTCTCCCCTCAGTCTTCTCTTCCACAGACTGAACAATCCCAGCAGCCTCTCCTCATAAGACTTATTCTCCAGACCCCTCATCAGCTTTGTTGCCCTTCTCTGGACCTGCTCCAGCCCCTCAATGTATTTTTTGTGATAGGGGGCCCAAAACTGGACACAGTACTCAAGGTGGGTTCTCACCAGTACAGGGGGATGATCACCTCCCAAGTCCTCCTCACCACGCTGTTCCTGATACAGGCCAGGATGCTGTTGACCTTCTTGGCCACCTGGGCACACTGCTGGCTCATGTTCATCCAACAGTCGACCAACACCCCCAGGTCCTTTTCTGCTGGGCAGCTCTCCAGCCATTCTTCTACAAGCTTGTAGTGCTGCATGGGGTTGTTATGACCCAGTTTGGGTCTGGATGTGTCAGAACTGGCACCAAGGGGGAAAAGGTCTCTAGAAGCAGGTGTGTGTGATGGGCTGGGTTGGGGTCTAGGAAGAGAGGTAAAAGTGGCAAAGGAGGGCCATGAACCAGGAAAGGATTGATGAGATATGCAAATCCCACAATAGATGCTGTCTAGAGGACCTGCTGGGTAGTCATGTTTACTGATGGTGGCTGGAGCAGGACAGTCACACAAATCTGCTGCCCTGACTATGCCATGGGGATTGGACTGCATCTGCAGCCCGTGGGGGTGCGAGTGGGAACAGGCAGGTGTTTTCACTCAGGACAGCAAGAGGACAGACAGCCATGGACAGACAGATTAACCATCCTGGTATCATGATGTCAGTTCTTCTTTTAGGCCTGATGGCATTGACAGCTACCCACAACTTTGTAATGAAAACTACTATATGGGTGAAATAAATATCTTTTATTAGACAGACCAATGGAATTTTTCAAAGTCTAGTAGCTCATTTAATAAAAGCATACAGCCTCTAGCCTCAAGTCTTATAATATTTCTGATGGCATTTATAAACATTTAATGCAGCATACAGGTTGAATTTTTTGTGTTTTTTTTAACCTTGGGCAACTTGGGGTGTGGGTGTAGCTACAACTATCCCTGCACTGCAGAATGGTCTTAAAAATTTGAACAAAGCTTTAAAAAAATTTATTTTATCTCCACATGGCAATAAAGTATATAAAAATGCCATTATAACCATATAAATAATGACAACTGTGACCAGGTGTAAAGGATGACAAACACAAATAACACAGCTGGATATTGTGGAGCATTAGGCAAATTCCATATTACTTGTATGTAATGGGCCCACCTCTGAAATGAGAAATAACAATGGTTCAAAGATTGCCAGTAGCATCATTCCCTAGAATTATAACATAATCTTAAGGAAGGTTCAATTTTCACTTTAAATTCAACACAAGGTATCTGTTTCAGCAATCCCTGCATTTATCCAGAGTCTATTCCCTACTGATAAGAAACTAAGATAACTTTTCCTGTAAAGTGAGGCTCTCTTAAGAAACATGAGAGAGACATAGCTGAATCTTTGATTCTTGTCTATAACTCTGCATGACATTTATCTGAAAGAACAGGTCTGATCAGGTAGAGTATTCATTTGGGGTCTCTAGATTTTGAGTCCTGGAAGAGACCAGAAATAAATAGATTTTCCAGTTTGTTTATTTTGAATCTTTGGTGCTGTATTTTTTCATGACTGTCACTGTTCCACAGTAATTTGTTTTCCTTTTGCAGCTTTTTCATGTGAGGAAGAAAAAATATTTTCAAATTAGGATTATATTATTGCAAAGTCATAATTGGCAGAAGGGGAAGAGCAACAGCTTTTAATTTATTTTAAAAAAACCCTTGAATTTCAGGTTGACAGCAACTCTTTAAACTAATAAGGCCAAATAAGAGGTGGAAAACATGCAAATGCACTAAGTGAAAGTTAGGATGGCACTGTTGACAATTAACTAATGATTATTAATTCCCCTGATACACATTGTAATAATGATAATTATGATTAACTCATTTTGTTTCATTGTGGAGGCTGTTAACATTTGATTTCCTGGGCTTTTCCTTGCAATTTACATTAATTACTGTCCACCTCCTGTCTAGATTTCCTACTGAAACTCTACAAAAATTAACAGTCCTTAATGTGCTCAACAAGTCTTCTCCAATTGACATTCAACCCAATTGGCATTGAGATATTTTCACCACCTCTCTGCCCCATCATTACACCTCTCAAAATAAGAGTTTTGTTGAAAGAAGATTATTCCTCCCTTTTCTCCCTTTCAGACATGTTTTTTTTTCTCATACTAACTCCAGTAACTGACTTATTTTCCAGCCCAGATCCTTACCATTTCACATGACTCCACTCACTCTCATATTTCATTATTTCATAATCTCATATTTTATATTACATCAGCATCCAAGCTGCTGATTCCTATTTATTTCCTGGTCCTTTTGGCTGATAAATAATTTGCTGCCACCACATCCACCCCTATCTGCTACCTGCCCCAGCCACAAGTAACCTTTCTCATCAAGTCTTCCTAAATGAAGACAATGAGGACTTCTCACTTGAAGATGCAGACAATTCTCACAAATTATAGATAATCTGCATAATCAAGATATAGGACGAGTAGGTCTAAACTTGACATAATTAATTTTATACTTGTAACTGGTAAACTAGTTTTTTTTCTAAAGTCTAGCAATGGCTACTTGTTATGAAGCTCAAACTGATCCCTGCCTCCACTTGTTCTGGCAATTAATACCATGTGGGAATTTCCATATTTATCTAGAAATGTTATAGGAGAGATACCCTTGGAGTCTACATACTGCTAATACTAGCAGAGCCTGGGAAAGCTTCAGTGATCCCTACTAAACTGACTTGAGACTTTTTAATCCATTTCAGGGATTTTTTTAAACTGTAGTTTAAAAAAAACACCCATCCATATCTTCCAGAATCTGAAGGAAACCCATGATTCATACTAGTATCTCACTGGATCTGCAGTTTTTCCCAAAATCTAGCTCCGATTTTGGAAGGATATGGATGGTTCTTCTTTACCGTGAATGCTATGTATATGCCATACTCAATCCAGTTATTCTACACATTCTGAGAAGCGTGTTCATATACATATCTAATATACCTACCTCTTTTGTGTGATGTATACACACGTTTGAATGCTCCTGGGAATTTCTGTTCCTAATTCCCATAAGAGTGTAGTGTCCCTAGCAGGGTGGGCTGTGTGCATGCACTGCCAGGGACACAGGAGCAGGTGTTGATAAAGCTGCCATATGCTTTCCGTGATAAGAATTGTTTTTTCAGTTCCTTATAAAATGTATACTTTTCTGTGTGTTTGTATAGGGCTGTGAGGAAAAGGACTCCATCTCTCAGGAGAACAAACAGCATTGTGAGCAAAAGCTGCTTGTGTAGGGAAGCCAAATGCTTTTGGTGGAGCCTTTATCCTCCTCTTCCTCCTACTCCTCCTCCAAAAAATGCTGGATTAAGCTGTCCCAGCCTTTGGGCTGTTACTTGGACAATGCAAGGGCTCCACTGCAGCTCAGCTCCACATGAAATTCCTCTTTGGAAGGCTGGCTTTACCTGATGGCCTTCCCATCAATGCAGCCATGGCTTGAGAGCTGTGTGGCCAAGTAGCAGAGCAGAGAGTAGCTGAGCTGCAAACTGCCAACTTTGGGAGCTTTAGGACCTCAAGTTTGAAGAGCAGAAAAGACCAGAGCTGTGGGCCAAGTACCACATACCCATTTGGCCCTACTGTTGGACAGGCAAACCAAGCCAGCCTGGGAGCTGCCAGAGGGCTCTGCAGAGCCAACGTGCCAACAGAGCTCCTTTGCAGACACAATGAATTTCTTTTACTTGCTCCATCAGATTTTCCTCATTCGCTACTGGCAGATCAACTGCTGATGTCTTCCATGTCCTTCTACAAACAGGGTCATCAGTCAATCCAGGACTAAACCTAGTAAACTTGTGAATGTACAAGAACAGCACATAAATACATTTGCATACAATGTGGTGATTTTAGCAGAAAACAATTTTTTCCAAGCCTCATGTAGATGAAAAAGGCAATTATCGGTGTCATTACGCTGCAGCAGTATTTGCAGAAACTTCCAATGCTACTTCAACACCGGAAACAGATCCACAAACCACAGTTTGCACCTATTGCAGTTACAGAGTCCCTTTCATCTGCTTGTACCAAAAAAAAAAAAAAAAAAAAAGAAAGAAAAAAAGACAAAAAAAAAAGACTTTTCTTTAGCCAGTATCATGTCTTTGAGGCTTCAGGTTTCCTCCCTCACAGTGTCCCTGAAGTGCTTTGGGATTCTGTAGCATTCCTAAACTTTCAGAAGGGAAGCAAAGGTGCAAACAAGCCATTTCTGGGCTTTGATTCTTTCTGTTCATCCCCTTTGGCTTGACATCAGCCTGTGCCTGGATCTAGGGATCTTCTCATTCAGGGTTCACAAAGTATTCTGCTAATTTTAGGAAATTCTCAGGGGGCACTGCCTGCACCTGCTTAAAAGCAGATGGAGAGGTAGAGGTGGGTACACATCAGAGAGGCAGGAGTATGAGGCATAGACCTGGACATCCATTTGGCAACTCCAACCATTCAAACCACACTCCCAAAAATGGAGCTATAGAGCTGCACTGTTGGGGGGAGAAGGACTCAGGAACTGGAATAGCTAAGAACAAAATGGAGCCCAAAGAGATTGCAGTATGTCCCTGTTCTGGTACAGCATGGGACATCGGGAATGCAGGTCCGATACAAACAAGGACATTTATTCACCACCTCCTAGTGCCACCTCGTAGATTTTCCCTGACAGATCTTCAGTGTATATTCAGAAAGCACAACTTGTAGAGGAAACTCATCAGGTCTGAGAGTAGATCCTCATCCCCAAAAAGGGTGGTGCCTCCTTTTTTGAAGACTTTCAGAACACTGAGACCCTCACCTGGGATATCAATGACAAATCCAAGTGTTGACTTTGCCTTCAAGGCTCAAGAAAGCAATGAGCAGGTCAGATGCCTATTTTCCAGAGTCGCTGGACTCCTGGTTTGCTACACAGGGAAGTGAGAGAAGGACTGGGATGCTGAGACACTGCTGAAGGAGTTTGTGCTGGGAGGCAGTCTGACCTTTCTCAAAATGATGAAAGGAGACCGTGAGAAATGACCCTCTTTGATATAGGGGTAATAACTGCCCCATGGGATGCCACAAAGGGATGGAAAATATAGGTCAGGTGGAGTGTTGTTGGAGAGGACTCATGGCAAGGAGGGGGATTTTCAGGTTGGTTTGAAGAAGAATATTCATCAGACATTAAGAACTTTGGGGTGGAGACAACTAAGTTGTATTGTCTGCAGAAATTTAGAAAAGAAGGGGAAAAGGGGAGGTGAAATAAAAATATAAGATGGATGTGAAGAAAGGGCTTTCTCTTGGGGCGATGAGAGCAAAGACATTCGCTAATACCTTCCTGTGCAGTTTGTCTGTTTTTCTTGTTATTCTCCCTGATAATAAAAATGTTCCAGATGGAGGTGGTTAACCAAGTCCCTTGAGGAGAAAGGTTTTCATTTCCTTCTTTTGCTTCTCTTCACTTTATCGGCACTGAGGAAGGGATAGGACCAAACCAAATTCACAGAGCTATTAATCATTCATCCCAGGGGAAGTCAGATCCCTCTGCAAAGGTTTTCACTGGCAGAAGGACAAATATGTGCTATATATGCCAATGGGAGTTTGCTGCCTGGACTTTCTGTTTATTAATCCACCTGACAATTCCATGATTCCATGAAACGTGGCAATAGGTAGGGTGGTATCCCCATAGTGCAATATGATATCAACATGACATGAATAACGGCGATGTCTGAAGGCAGTAAGAGACTGTTGGATATCACACAGTCAGTGCATATAAGGAGATCTGAAATAGGCTAATTCTTCTCCCACAGACATGAATAGGGGTTCATATATTTAAATTCCCAGGAAAGCTCATCTAAATTTGCTTCTAAATGGAGTAGCATAAATCCCTGCATGCAGAATTATAGCTGCCTTTGATGGTACAATTTAGTTCACTCCCAAAGGAGAGTGGAACAAAAGCTCTCATTGAATACAAGTTGTCAACTCCATTTAAGATTAAGACAGTCTTCATTTCCTCCTCCCAGAGCTGTAGCACCCAGGGGTGGCTGGGCAGATGGTGGCCTCTCCCATCTCACACTGGTTGTTTTCCCTGGTCCCTCCTCTGAAAGGAGGGATCATGGGTTTGGATGATTTTGCTGGCATGCTGTGCTTCTTGTAGGGCAGCTTGAGTTGCACAAAGAGTATATCTTGGGGAATCTCAAAAGTATTCTCTGGCAGTCACGTGTCCAGGGCTTCCCCCCCCCCAAGCTCGAAAATCTGGAAGCAAACGACTCCCCTAGTTCAGACATTTAAGGATGAACAGATGCTGTGGGGGAGTTCTCGCTGTCCCTGTCCAGACTGAAAAGTTCCAAGCTCATGAACGAGGCTGGAAGAATGGAGATCAGTATGATATGTGAAGATTTCTCAGATTTGTGTGTCATTTTTATAAACATAAATATAGATGGTAAGCTGTCTAAACAACTGAGGCATTGATATTTGTTGGAGTATTCATTCATACTTGTTTATTCATTTTTTGTAAGTAGGTGTTTTATTTGCAAGATATTATGACAGCAACTGAATCAATATGACCTTTACCTGTGGGAGTATGTTCCTGCAGCTCTTTGTCCTGGGAGGAGCCCCAGCAATGTCATTGATTTTATTCTCTCTGAAACAACACTCCACTTGCAGTCTTATACCAAACACCTGCCCCACTAATGTGAAATCACTTGTGTCTCGGCTGCTTCATTAATCACAGCAATGTTCTGATATTTTGCATTTCTAATCAAACTGCTACCTGCCATATCAATACCCAGTTGATTATGTTTACAGACTCAATGAAGGCTTTGCAAGAATAGCAATAAACTTTACACTTAAAAAGTAAAATTACATCATCTATATCTATTAAAAAGAAAAATATCTAAAACATCAGCACTAGAAACAGCCAAAACACTGACCACTTAATTTCATCCAGTTACCTCTGTGCTGAGCCTGATCATTTGTGGTTGACTTAAGCAAACTTCATAAAGACATTTGGATGCATCAGAAGAGCAGGTTGCTGTAAGTTGCTTCAATAGTTTATAAACTCCCGATAATATATTTGCACCTTATTTCAAATTTAAATTTGTCTAGCCTTGCTTTGAACCATTATTTCTTGTTATACCTTTCCCCATAATTATAAAGTGAATTACAGAACACTTCCATTCCCAGTTAATTTTTCCTCCTGAGGTGACCTTGAACTTTTCTTTGCTAAGCTAAAGTGATGATGCTTTTTTCATCTCCCAAGGAATTCTATTTCCTCCAATCTCCACATGTTTTTAGGTTATTTTTGCATTCTCGGTAACTCTTCATGGTTCTTTTAATATAAGTATGCTAGAACTGCACATTATCCTAGGTCTAGTCTACCCAATCTTGTACATAAAGGTAAAAGACACCTTTTCACTCTTCATCATTACTTCCCTCTTTACACTACCAAGAATTTCATTAACCCTTTCCATCACCAAATGCTCAGCAGTTTATGTATTCTGAGTTCCCTGAATGCTTTCTAGAATTACTTTCCAGAACACCTAGCCCCCATCTGGATGTTAAAACCAATACTATTTCAACAAAGCAAATACTGCAGACTATGCACAGGTACACATGCCACACAACACCTGCACAAGTCAGGTCTTTGAATTATTCCAGGTAAGCATAGATTTAGGCATGTCAGTCAACAGCCAGTGTAGGAATGGACAGATAGGAGCAATGCAATGACTATCTTGTTCATGCAGAGATAACACATCTTCTTGGCTTCAAAAAAGTCCAAGGAATTTGTATGGAAGGAACATAGTCCTTCCCAAAAAAGTCCAAGGAACTCCACTATCGAAAAACCTGAGCCGCTTATAAGTTTTGCTGTATTTTTACAGAAAACTACCTGGAGATATTCAGGTTTTCACACAGATGTCTGAGAAAGAAAAGAACAGTCACTGATACATGAAAAAGGGCCTATGTAGAAGACTCTGCAGGCTTCCCCATCCTTGGCATGGAGAACATGGTACAGGCTAGGCAGGGGGGAGGCCACCTTTCAGTCCTTCAGCCAAACTTATTCTGTGCTTCAGAGAGGAATGAGGGATTTGCTAATGAAAAATCTAATGGTTTAGCTGTGAATTTGGCACTTGCTTATACAGGGAGAGATCTGAGGTCCAGTCCCTGCTCTTAAGGCAGTACACGCATTAGACTGGAAGGGATTTGTTAAAATGCTAAACTGTTTTTTTGGACCAGGACCAGGAATCCTAACATGAAGCAAAGAGCTTACCCCAAACTGATCCCTGGACTGTGCTTAGATTAATTTATGACAACAAAGTTTCTGCTCTGTGCAGTAATCACTTCAATTTAAATGAGTAACAATAAAAAATTAATGAAATGTAGATTTATCTGGGGTGGAATTATTTACCATAAACTTTTATTAAATTTTCATAAGGTTCTAATTAATTTTGGCACATACATTTAATTGTCTGTCTGCAGGACTTTGTCTAGTAAGCTATTACATGAGCTCTAGAACATTTTTTCTAGTAATATTTTGGTTACACATCATATCACCTTTTCTCCACTGCAGTCCTACTTTTCCCAAACAAATTATTTATCTCCAATCTAGCAGCAGCCTCACAAACATTTTTGTCTGTGCTCTGGGTGGTAGTTAATTACAACCTGTAACAAGAGCCTGCTGAATTACACCAATCAAGAAATACATTTGCTGGGGCTTTTCATTCATGCAGCTATATTGGTGTATAGAATATATACACTGAAAAAAACCACAGGCCTCCTAACTGCTCTGTGCTAGTGATTAGACAAGATTAACATTTTGCTGGAGCTGTGTCAGCACAAATGTGAATGTGGAAAAATTGAGCAGAGCGATGATAGTTTGTGGTGAACAAGTTTTTAATCAATGATTCAAAATTATAGCATGTTATCTTCCCTCAGCTAAAATTGCAGAGGGCTGCAGATAAAATGTTGACTTTATTTTCTATACTTGACTGGAGATTATATATTTTTCTGTACTGAAAACTCAGAATTATCAGCAAAGAATAGCCTTATTCACATCACTTTCCTATCACACACTGGAAAGTATACAAAAAGTAAATTCCAAGTTTTTTTATCTCCAGCAATGGGCAAGGGACATGGCTTGCCTGGAGCAGAGGTGGCTTCAGGGAGCCTAGCAGCAGTCCCCAATCCCTGTGAGAAGGTCATCCAGGAGACTGAGATGGGCTTTTCAAAGTGGGTCTGGGCGGGAGAAAGGACATAAAGGACATAAGTTGAAACACAAGAATGCAGCTTGGGTACAAGGAGACACTTTATCTCCATGAAGACAATAAGACAGAGGTGAAGGTGTCACAGAGAGGTTGTGCAGTCTCCAACTTTGGAGGTTTTCATGAATGGCCTGGATAAAGTCCTGAGCAGCTTGGTCCAACCTCAGAGCTGACCTGCTGTGAGCAGGAGCTTGGAGCAGAGACCCCTGAGGTCCCTCCCAGCCTGAGTTATTCTGTGAGTCTCTCAGGAGCTTATCCTATCCACATCTTTGGATAACACTGTCTTACTCTTAGTAGGTAGGGCCAGCAGTGATGACAATTTAACTAATTGCTCTTAAAAGCAGTCCCACATAGATACAAGGGTATAAGAAGAGAGGTGAAGCAAATAAGACTCCCAGGCAATCATTCATCTCTACCTTGAACCTGTAGATATGAAAGGAGAGCAGCAACAGAAAGCCCAATGTATATATTGAGCTGTGATAGTGTAACACCAATAACACTGCATATTAGGGGGAAAATTCTCAGCCAGGCTGGTCAAACACTGGACCAGGTTGCCCAGAGAAGTTGTGGAATCTCCACCATTGCAGATATTCACAACTTGGCTGTATATGCTCTGATCTAACTTTGAAGGTAGATCTAATTTCAAAGCTGGCCTTCCTTTGATGGGGTGTTAGACAAAAGGGCCTCCCAAAAGCCTGGACAACATAAAATGGAAGAACAGAAACCTCCAAAGCGAGCAGAGATCCAGGCAGGAAAGATGGTGCCAGGAGAGCAGCGAGGAGATCCAGCTGAGGGCTGATAAGCATGGAAATTTTTTACAAGACCCCTGACAGTCTCCTGCCCCTTCTTTATTGTTTCTTCTCCCCTAGAGAGAGAGGCTTCACCTTACCAAGAGATGGAGAGATGGAGCCCAGGGCTGAGCATGTTAACGACCTCTTCAATGACAAGTACAGTGTGTGAAAATGAGGTCTTCATATGAGAAAATGAGGTCTTTGGACATATCACACAGGATGAAACTATGGAGTTTCTTCCTTAAGAACTGTCCTTTCAGGAGGCATTTGATATAATTCATTTTGTCTCCAGTGGCAAGGCATCAGCTGAATACATGATTTCTATGACACGTATCAGACAGGAGAGCCTCATCTAGCTCATACATGGCTCAACTTTTCCAGCTTATGTGGCTGAACACAACCCAGAGGAGTTCAGCAGTACATCCATCTTCCAACTGCCTGCAAAAAGGCCTGATAACCATGGAATCTCCCTGCTTCCTGTTGTTGAAAACACCTTGCTCAAGTGCTTTTAGAGCCCTGTAAGAAAATGCAGCTGAAAAATGCATGCTATGCATTTTGTGTGGATAGAGATGACTGAAATATTATCAGAGACTGCAGAGGCTGCTCTTTCTGAAGGGAGAACTGCTGATAGACCATGTTGTCTAAGAGAAAGGATGGTGCTTGTGGATGAGGATGAAGGTGTCACGCACTTCCAGCTCCCCCTTTGCAAGCAGTGATTACTGTGACTTGCAGCTTCAGACGCTCTGCCTGCGTCAGCTGCTGGAAAGGCTGGAAGCAACTACAAAATCTTAAGGCCTTTTCATGATAGGACTTTATGGGAAACACCCCCTGGCACTCATTTCATCGGGCTGCAGCTGACACCAGCCCAACAGGAGGGACCGCCATCCATCTCCACATGCAGGGAAGGGAAACTGCCATCCTCAGCCTCTCCACCACCGTCAGGTATGCTTTAAACCAGGCAACTTCAGGAAGCAGGTCATGACCATAATCCAGAGCCTTGCTGTGCTTTCACTAATGTCACAAAGGCTTTTGATACAGCCATAAATTATAAATAAAATGCATAAATAAATAGGCTATGACAGAAATTAAGCATTTTAACTGATGTGTGGGGATCTAACTTTTGTTTCTTAAGATTATCTGCTTTTGAACAATTGCTATGGTTCCACTTTTCATCCCACTTGGGCAGGAATATGTACAAATATTGAAAAATACCTCACTTTCATTTTTGCAGTCTAGCCATCATAAGTTCAGATCAAACATCCCTCCTACAGGACACAGGAGTTCCTTCTGTAGGACTGCTATGAAACAGCAAAGAGAAACATAACCTCTGATAATGGACTCCCATTATGATGTCCAAGGTCCAAGGCTTGGACCTGGGAGTTCACAGGATTGTCACTAGATATAAATGAAGCTTTTGCCACAAAAGAAGAGCTGAGGTCTTGTCTCTGAGGCTCAGGATGTTTCTTCCCCATAGGGACAGACCCCATATCTCTGTGATGCTTGTACTGCTGTATGCTAATGGCAGTGACCTTCTTCAAGATTTATTACAGCTCTGGATAGCACAAGGGAAACTAAATAATAATGACAGATCCATGCCCCCAGGGAGCATACTGAGTAAGAAAAGCACGCTGAAAGAGATGGAAAGACACAAAAGATGTAGGAAGAGATATCCAGAGAAGAAGGTGCTTCTGTACAGCTTTACACTTGCTGTCTCTGTCCCTTGTCACTGTCAAAATCGGAGACAGCATCTCTGATGATGAGTGCGTAGGAGCCAAAGTGACGTAGCCCTCAGCCAGAGGTCTGAGCTCCTGCTACCAGGGCACACGGCAACATGCAGATGTGTCAGTGTTCCTGATGGAGGAGCAGGCAGAGCGGTGTCACAGATGGCCGAGTGTCTTGCCACAGCACTTTGGTATGACAGATGAGCAATGGATCTAATTATATCACTGGAAGAAGAGAGCCATCTTGCACTCTCCTGTGATCTACGCGACTCATTGCAGAGCTGCTGTGTAGTACAAGGTGCAGCGGAGCATTAGCTGCTCTACAGCACTGCAATACATCACGCACGTACCCATTCTATGGCCACCCTAATATACGACACTGCCTTCACTTGCCAGTCCATCACTTGAAAAAGGGACAAGAGGTGTAAAAAGCCTCAGTCAGGTAACTGCATTGAGAGTGTAAGTCTCACACAACTCATGCAGAAAGCAGTGATCTGTATCGAGGGCTTATATTCACTTTCCCCTGTCCACTCAGCAGCTATTCATAAAAAAGCATGAAAGAACAATTCCAGCTGACTGCATGTCCAAATGCACTTATGTTCCTGTTATCATTCTGTTTCATCTCGATTATAACCAGAACATGTGATGCAACTGGAGAGGGAGAATGGCAACAAGAAAAAAATAAAGGTACAGCTGTACGAGAGCTACCTACTGATGTGTGTGCCTGATGTTATAACATGTAAGTGCCTGAGTTGAAAGGGTTACTGCAGACCACTGCTCTGGCCACCCAGACCAGAGTGAATAAGGTGGTGTGTCAGGGCCTACATGTGGTTGTGCATCTCTGAGAAGTACACTCCACGTTCCCTCCCTGTGGTACACCTGGCCCCTTTCCTGCAGGTACCAGAGCTGCTCTGAAAAATTTTACAAATGGTTCATTTGTAGGCTTTTTGATGTAAAGAAGAGAGAAAAGTTAGAAAAGGGGGCCCTTTTGAAGCTTTAAGTGCTTGAAAGAACTAAAGAGATAGCAACCGAGATAGCAACCAAGATAGCAACCAATACTCAACTTCTCCGGAAATCCTCTACTGCCACTATCACATCATCCCTCAGACCAGTCCTCTTCCAAAGGCTGAATTGATACCAAGGTCTAGCATATTAATATAAAAGGAGCTGCAATGGATTATAGCACTTAGATTTTGTTCGAATAAATCTGACACTGGCAATTCATAAAGCACAATATGCAGTGGAGTGATAGACATGCAGAAGCATGTGCTCTTCTAGTTTTTACTGTGGATAAAAAATCTGCTGATGAAATTGAATTATCCAATACGGTCTGCTAACTACCCTTGGGCTGCAAAGACATTTGAGTTTTTGCAAATCTGCAATGTTTTCTTTTTATAGAATGGCTATATGGAATAGGCAGAATAAACAAATTATATCGGCGATTGTAATTTTAAAAAAAAGAGGGTATTTAAGCAATATATTTTGTAAACTCTCTAAAGAAATTAAAATAGAGAGTTTTACTGATGCCTTGTCTAGCTTAGCTAACATACTGCAGTAGTGGATCTGCAACTCTACGACTTATGGCACTTCGTTTTTAGTCAATGTATAATGACTTTCTAAGCTGGATAATTTTTATTTTTCCATGTAATTCTCCAAGAGTAACCCTGCTGTTTGGTGCCGGGTGTGGTCAGATGAGACCAGAGATGTTTGAAGGAGCAACAATGTAAATATATGGATGTAGCTGCAAAGATGAAAACCAGGCTCCTGTATGGAAAGTGCTGGGAATGGCTCTAGCATCCTTAGCTGTGCTACGTTGCTGGGTTATACAGTGCTCAAAGCAAATCAACCTACTCACCCATTATCATGCTGCTGGGTTCAAGAAAGCAAGCAACTCATTACTGCAGACTTCTTGAGGGTACTTGCTGTTCTGCTGTTTGGGCTGCCTATACAGGTGTATTTTCACATGCCAGCTGTCTCACCAGGGCACAACAGAGGCATAAATGCAGCCTGCTTGGAGGGTGGATAAGATATCTGTCATAGGTCACATTTTCTAGTTTCCTTAATTTCACACCAAAGCTACTCTGTTCCTCTTCAGCTGCTGATAACTGTTTTTAGAAGGTTGAAGCCCTTAGGTTGTTGGTGTAATCAGGAAGGAATGATGTCTCACTGGTGATTTTTATTGTCATGGTGGATAATTACTACTTGCAGCATCTCCTGAAGTCTGCTGCCTTTTTTCTACCTTGCAGAATTTCTGAAGAAATGGCTTGGGAAAAGATTTGGAGATGGGACTCTAGGCAGAGTTGAATGTACAAATAGGCTTCAAAAGTCTTCATCTATATTTTATGTATTGTGGCAATTCCCAAATTATTAATTTTAGGCTAATAGAGCTCCTTATGTGCTAGGTACCTCGCAAATTCAGAACAAACCCAGATGGTCTTCCTTGAATATTTAACACCCAGGCATATAGATTTTGCTTCTTCATTTTTGCATCATTTTTATTAATGATTTTAAGGAACAAGTAAAAGACAAATCTTTAAAATTGTTGCACAGACTGGAGTAATTCTCAAGTAGGCAGTGCAAATGCAGTGGTACTTACATACCCCAGTGGACAACTACCTTAGGTTAAAGCTATACATTTCTCATAGACTTTCTCTGATTTACACCTGCTACGGATCTTGCCCTGTGTCTTGAAATGCATCTAGTTTGTGCACAATAGTTGGGATTTAATAGGAGCCTACGCATATTAGTTTCTAAAATCCCATTACATTTTAATAAGATTTCTACTTCTAATGGACTGAGGTCTCGAAAAACTCGACTTGAATTACCAGTTTCCACACTGCTACCATTAATTTAACTCTGTGGCAATTCCTTCCAGAAAGCTTAGTGTTAAGTTTTTATTTTATTTTATTTGTAACAGCTCCTCTCCTGCATTTTAGTGGTTTAGGACTTTCTTGTTTGACTTGTTTTTGTGCTTCATGTTTTTTTTTATCATCCTTTCTAAGGATGTCTCCGAATATGGAGTGACACTCATACCTGACACCATGAACAGGAAAATTGATGAGTCACAGCAGCTCCAATTTCCCACCTGCATGAGCGATGGAGAAATATTCTGCTAGGAATAACTGCACACTTTATAGTCAGCTTCCCCCACTCCCACCACTCTGAGTTACAGATTTTTTCTAAACTGCACATTTACAAATGCACAAAAAGTAAGCTTCAAGTCTTAAATAATAAGGCCCCCTGTCCATCAGCCATTGCCAGAGCCGTCCCTCCACCTGACCTTTTCCAGCCAGCCTGGATCCTATTTCCCTTTGATGACCAACATGCTTCCTAGGTGGGATGCAGCCATGAGATGGAGGATGCTGCTGCAAAGTCCAATAGGGCTATTGCATCTCATGAATGCTACATGGAATGGTACTACTGGGGGGAGGAAATCCTGTACCTCCTTTACATTCCCCTTATATCCCTGCCTAGCTGCCAGGGAAGCTGTGTCCAAATGTTTTGAGGTAAAAGACTGGTCAGCCTGTAATGTATTTCTCACATGCTCTCCAGCAGTTCAGTCTCTTCTCCCAAATCACAGGTGACAGGACAAGACGAAATATCCTCAAGTTGCTCCAAGGGAGGTTCAGGTTGGATATTAGGAAAACTTTTACACTGAAAGGGTTATCAAGCATTGGAATGGTCTGCCCAGGGAAGTGGTTGAGATACTGTCCTGGAGGTGTTCAAAAGACAGATTGACATGGTGCTGGGGGACATGGTTTAGTGATGGGGGTTTTTTTGTCAGTTAGGTTGATGGTTGGACTAGATGATCTTGAACATCCCTTCCAACCTAGATGATTCTATGATTCTATGACTCTATAACCAGACTTAGAGCGAAAGCCCAGTGCAGGTGTGGAGATCTGGGACAGTTGGTGTGCCAGGGGAGTACCAGGGTTTCTGGTGGCCTCTCAGCACTGCGTTCACTGGTGCTTTTCAAACGTTAATGACCATGAGATAAAAGGGGGAATTTTCAGTTGGAGTTAGTCCTATTGCAGAAGGGGAGTGAGACTGGACTTCACAGTGAATAGGATGGTAGATCTGCCCATCTCTTTGGAAACAAATCGTACCTGTGAGAATTTAACTGGTGTAAAAATCCTCCCTAAGGATATAGTCAGCATCAGCCTCTTCAGGGAATCTCTCTTCTCTCTAAAAGATAATTGTCTTTAGCAGTTATTTGTATCTACCTGTGAGAGAGCCTTTGCATGCATTCCTGCTTGTTGATAATATAATAAAATATATAGGCAGCTCATGTGCTGGTGTGCTTGCAACATCTTTGAAGAATGCACATACAGATATATGCTTCCCATATTCATTCTGAAATATTTCAGAGACTTCATCACAGCAGGAGATGCCGGTTACCTCAGAAACACTCTTCTGAGCACTTCTTGCTGGGATCTGGTCAATGCTTCGAGTTATGATCCTCAGGGTTCTGCTCAGCATTGTGTGGCCTCTCATTGACAACACCTCTGCTGGTATTTCACCAGTGTTTCTTTTACAGTAAGTGCCTTGCAAGGTAGGGGGAAAATACAGACTCCTTGCCTTCACATGGACTGTAAGGGACAGTTTTGCAGGGGTTTGCAACCTGGTCCCGGGGGCTGCCTCTCTTGGCCATTATCTTTCACACCCCATGCCAGGGCAGGACACTGTTACTGTACACATGAGGCCATCTGGGTGAGTCCCACTGCCAGAGGGACATGGTTTGTGTCATTTCAGACACTTTCCTTGTATATTGTCATAAGCATATTGTCATAAGTATATTGCCAAGATTTTGAATCCACAGTGTTATGGAGTGTTCCATGTGTCCATAACACCTTTTAGGCTCAAGGGCAGACCCTGAATCATGCTAAAGCCTAAGGGCTAGTATGGCAGTGGTGTCCATCTCCTTTTGCTGCTTAAGTCCATATGGACAGGGCATGGAGACACTGGTCCAGAATGGGGCCATCTCATGGGGCTGACTGGTGAAGACTGAGGTGGTCTTCTGCATGCCCAGGCAAGCAGGGTGGTGGGGCCAGCCGTACTTCTCTGGGAAATTGGCCAGAAACCCTCCTACTTCATCCACTCAGTCCACCAAAATGCAGACGCTGGCTCCATGCCACCCTCCTCCACCCTGAACCTATTGTTACAACTGCCCTATACAAGCAGATTTAAATGAAAATTTTCCCAATTTGGGAAACTGCAATCCTTGGAGGTGGGGAGGTGGACCGATAGGGTAAATTACTTGCTCACAAGGACTAAGCCATCTTGTCCCCTTCTCCCACATTTTCCCTGCGGGACTGGGGAGGGAGTCTGTAGCCCCAGGTTGGGAGGCTGGAGATAATCACCTCCAGGAGAGCCACCAACAATCTCATAATGGCACAAAAAAGGACACAAAAAAGGGTCTCAATATATCTGCCAATTAAGGACAGAAGTAGGGCTGTACACTTCCAGCCCATTAATTTTGAAAGCTTGGCAGCCTGACCAACTTTCATTACCGATAGGAGACTCAGGATGACAATTTCTGCTTGAAGCCTTCTTCAGTGTGTACCAAAGACAGTCGAAATGGTGAAGGGTGACCACACTGACATTTGCAGCAAGGAGAGCTAAAAGTGCCACCTCAGTGCAGAGCTGTTAAAAAACACAATAGTTTCTGCCTCTGTGCAGTGAGCTGTGGAGACTTCTCAGGGGTGTTCCTGCTCTTCTGCCCTTACTGTATCATCTTCGTCCAGTAAGTAACCAAGAGAAGACTCCCCAGTTACGTGTTTCAAAATGTTCTTTGTGTTTCTGCATGTGTGTTCAGACCTGCAGTGGGGATAATAAAAAGTGAGCAGAAAATTAACATGATTGTGTTCATTAAAACAAACAAGAAAGTGTAAAGACCATCTCTCACATGCAGATTTACCTTGGATCTATGGAGCTGAAGGACCTAGGAGTAGCAAATAAAATAATTTTATTTGATTTTTCTTCCTAACTGAAAATGACCAATTAAAAAAACCCCTCACAAATCTACTAGCATTGTTTTGAAATTATCCTAGCACACCTGAGACTGCATAAAACTTGCTGGAAAATAGGAATTATATTTAATGTGAAATTTTAGGGGTGAAATAGAAACAAGAAGTAAAATCTGACGACAAAAATGGAGTTGGCTTCTGAAAAAATGTATAATATATAGGAAAAATTGTGGGTTTTTTTTCCCCCTGCAGATAACATCTCTGAGCCAGAAGCTGTTGATCAGCTCCAGCTAGCTTTCAAGGATGTGGTCATGAGAGAACAGTATAACAGCCAGGCTTTTTTGAGTGTGATCTGTAACTCTGTCATCATCTTCAGCTCTCTGCTTTCCTCTTTGTGGTTTTCCTGCCACCTTGCTTTAAAGCACAGGCTCTAGACTGGTTACTGTCAGACATTGTGCCCAAAGAAAAATGTCTTACTTGTTTAGCTTTTATTTCAAGAAGCTGTATTCTTTTAAGTTCATCCTTTTTAACATCAGCCACGGTTACCGACAGCCAGCTGATTGTCAACAGTTTCCTACTGCACTGATTCATCTCTCAGCATCTTTTCATTTTTTCCATCAAAAAATGTTTGTAAGTAAAAAATATTGGCCAGTTCTATCGTGCTCTCAGTAACATTAAAAGAACAGTGGGTATGAAGTCTTAATAACGAGCTGTCACGTCTTCCCTTTTTCAGTCGGTTTCTTTGACCATAGCTGAGCTCACTGATTAGAATGCAGGATTTTTACTATTAGACGAACATAGAAAAAAAATGGGATGCCTGCTGCGACAAGCAATTGCAGTAAGAAAAAGAGTGCAAAGAAATATTAAGCATATTAAATGCAGATGTCTTTAGAAGAAATCCCTCAAAATTATAACAATGCTTTCTTTCAGCCACAACCTGCTATTGCACGGGTGGTGATGCTATTGCACGGTGATGCTATTGCACGGGCACTGTCATTTCAGTTCACATCCTGAGTGCTCTTTAAACCTGAGCCAGTAGTTCCCCTTCAGTGTGTTTGGGTCACCTTATGGAAAGGTCTTGGAGTGCAAGAACAGGATTCTTTTTGGATGAAACAGGGCCAGGAGATATTTCCCATTAATTCATCCATGTCTCTGATGGGTGTCCATCCTTGGGGTCAGACTGGATTTACTCTGAGGGAAACTGCCTTGAAATCGGTGTCCTCCACTTGGCACCAAAGCTGCTTCTGCACAGACCCACTCCAAGGCATGGCACTGTTTCCTAGCAGAGGCGTAGCCTGTGACTAAAGAAAGGGGACAGAGTACTGCCTGTAATCAGCCAACACTACAACGTTTCTAACTCAGATATGTTCAGTGAGGTTTCCTTTCCTCATCCCTATAAAATCTCAGTGTCTTCCAGTAGTGCATTAAGCAATATGAGTAACATTTATCAACATTTACACAAAGGATAATCAAGACCTCATTGTTTCCAGGCTCTCCAAAACAGAACAAGAAGCTGTAATAATGAAATTCCCTTATTGATTCAACAGATCAAAATGTATTTGCATTAGTAGCATCGGATAATTGGGGCACATTATAATAAAACAACCAATTGGTAATGTGACTGATTGGTAATGTTCTAAATATGAATACGTTATCCTTTCATGCATTTAATATTTCCATTAATCACTAACTTGGTGCCATCTTCAATTTTGCTGAACAGCCTTCAAGCTGGGAAGCTTGAAGCTCTTTAAATCTACTCTCATATCTACAGACCCTCTTAGACTGCCTGAAAATATGAACCTTTAATTTTAAATCTGGAAAATCAGCATGGGATACTGCTTACATTGGTATTCTTCTTCCCTTTCATCTCTCAGGGCATTGCTTATTACTTGTTTCCTTAGCAGAGGAAACAGAAAGGTCTTGGCAAATGTAGAACTGCTGTGTTCTCCCTCTGCAATGTACGTGGCTGCTTTTATCCTAAGTCACTAATATGTCGTTGTTTCCAGGCTTAGCCCAGTTGCCTCATGAAGATTTCTGATGCAGGGAGCCCCATACTTCTCCAGGCAGCAAACACAGAAGACAAGGTGGAATCAGCTGCTTCTCTGTCCCCCCTTCCCAGACCTCAGCTGCTATCAACCACTGAAAGGAGACAACCTATTTTCTTTCCACAGTACCTGATCTCCAAGGAGACATACTTCTAACGAACAAGACAAAAATAGTACGAGGCAACGTGATACTCCTAGTTCAACATTTTGAAATTAGGCACATTTGTACTGTTGGAAGAACAGATGTCAACATCAGGTCAGCCATACATATGCAGCATGTAAAATGTAGTGTGCAATCAACAGGTATCAGTAAGGTTAATAGGGCTGCAAATGCAAATATGCAGCCCTCCATATAGTTCCAGCATAGTTCTACCAAGTGTTACAAGTGCTCAAATCCTGCTGAAGGTAATTAGAGTTGAAGGGCCTCTGCATTTTTCAGAAGATCTAAAACATTTAGCTTTGGACTAGATCCCTTTTGCTAAGGAATATTGTCCTGCTTTTATTTTTCTTGGTGACTTCTTTGGTTTTGTCACAGACTTCCTCTCTCCTCACCCTAGTCCCCTGAGAAGAGGTTTACACATGTTGGTAAATCAATGACCGAGATCAGGACAAAGAATGACAATATGTCTTCATATGAGAGGTGCTCCAGCCCTCTGATCATCTTTGTGGCCCTCCTCTGGACTTGTTCCAACCAGTTCATATCCTTCTTATCTTGGGGGCACCACAGCTCAACACAGAACTCCAGGTGGAGTTTCACATGAGCAGGATAGAGGGGCAGAATCATCTCCCTCAATCTGCTGTCCACGCTTCTTTTGATACAGCCAAGGATTCGGGTGGCTTTAGCCAACCATAGAGTTGGATATGCTTTGGATACATTGCTGCCTCCTGTTGAGCTTCTCATCCACCAGCATTCCCAAGTCCTTCTCCTTAATGTGGCTCTCAATCCATTCTCCTGTTTTTGTGCTTGGGATTGCTGTGACCCAAGTGCAAGACCTTGCACTTGGCCTTGTTGAACCTCATGAGGATTCTGCCGGCCCACCTCTCAAGCCCATCCAGGTCCCTCTGGATGGCATCCCTTCCCTCCAGCATGTCAACCGCATCACACAGCTTGGTGTCATTGGCAAACCTGCTGGGGGTGCACTCAATTCCACTGTCCATGTCCTCAACAAAGATGTTAAATAGTACCCATTCCAATACTGACCCCTGAGTAACACCACTCATTACTGACCTACTGTATACTTGGACATCAGGCTGTTGACTATAATTCTTTTGATTTTCAGCCAATTCCTTATTCCCTGAGTCATCCATCCATCAAATTCATGTCTCTCCAATTTAGATACCAGGATGTCGTGCACGATGGTGTCAAATGCTTTGCACAAGTCCAGGTAGATGATGTCAGTTGCTCTTCCCTTATCCACCAATGTTGTAACCCCATCATAGAAGGTCATCAGATTCTTCATGCACAATTTGTCCTTAGTGAAGCCATGTTAGCTGTCACTGATCACCTCCTTATTTTCCATGTGCTTTAGCATAATTTCCAGGAGGATCTGCTCCATGATCTTGCTGTGTACAGAGGTGAGACTGACCAGCCTGTAGTTCCCCAGATCTTCCCTTTTTCCTTTTTTAGGAATGGGTGTTATGTTTCCCCTTTCCAGTCAGGAGAAACTTCACTGGACTGCCATGACCTTTCAAATATAATGGATAGTGGCTTGGCAGCTTCATCTGCCAGTTCCCTCAGGACCCGTGGATACACGCGCCTATAGCTTTCTGGCTGATGCTTCATAACCATTTTTATCAAGGTTGCAATTTAGTTTTTGAAAGTAGCAATCACATATTATATATTAAAATCTCAATTACGTATTCATAGATACAGTGAGATTCCAAATTTTATCAGTCCATTGAGTTAATAACTAACATAAGAGTCTGCTGAGATTGTGAAAATGCATTGTAATTTCCTTAAATATCAGAAAGATCAAGAGTAACCACAGCTCTATCCCTAGGAAATTGCTGAAAATTCTGTGAAAACAAATTGATTTTGTCTCTGCTCTAGAAATGGGTCCCCTGTGTACCCATTAGAGCTGAAGCAAGCCCAGTCAAAGACACACTAAGTGCCGCAAAGAGCCATCCATGATGCCCAGTCCAGGTTCCTCTAATACCTGTTGCCACAGGCAATTGTGATCGAAGTAGCAAATTTCTCTCAGGTTATACATGGCACGGGATAAGATCCTATATTTGTACAGCTTTGCTTGTTTAGAGAATTGTCCCTGAAGTGCAACAGAAGGCTATGTATTAGATTATTTTCCTCTGTTTCTTTGTTGATTCAGTAATTGTCATATGTAAGGAATTAGATTAAGAATATTTTATGCTTTCTGCAAAATTACCAGTGTTATAAATAAACATGATATGCTTGGTTTTGTTAATGATAGAGACCACTTTTCTGATTCTGTAAATGCCCCAGGTAGAAAACACAGAAAGGGGTTGCAATATTTTGCAAAATAAATGACTCCCTGTGGTTTCCTGTTTAATGTCATGTTTTCTGTTGTTTGACCATAGGAATTAACTTATTTCCAGAGACATAGGGAAAGGCAGCTCAGTAGTTTAGACTGATCCAGGCATACTGAAGAAGAGTGGCCAAGCCAGGATCCTGCTGGGGCCTAGTGGTGAAGCCCTGGGTTACTATGACAGGTGTTGGTCAGGAAGCTGAATAGCCATAAATAAAACCAATAGTTGTAAATTCAGTCATTAAAGGAAAGTCCATTCCCCAGAGAGAGGACAATGACCATGGAGCATCCCCAGAAAAACCACATAATCCACTGGGTCATGCAGATGTGAACATGGAGACATTGTTCTTCTTATAGTGACTGCTTTGTTACATGAAGGTTCACCAGGATTTTGGACAGGCATAGTCAGGAGTAAGACTGACTCCTCTCAAACACCTCCACCAAGTGTCTCAGACTCTGCGTTGCTGAATATTGCTGAAACTTCCTTCTTATATGCCAATGGACTGGTGACCCTTTTCATGCACACCATCAACAGCTTTCCACACCCATTAAATACACAGTTTATATTTTCTGTTTGAATCCATGCATAGATTTAGTGTCCAGCTTCAGTGAGTTGAGGTAAATGTCAGAGTGACAAATCTCACTGAATCTCCTTAGAAATCTGGGTTGTCACCAGCTTCTTATTAGTCATGAAGCTGTGGTCTGCAAATGTGAGTTACACCAAATGGTATAGTTGCTTAAACAGGTCATGAATAGACAAATTTCCATATGGAAGATTGGAGAGGACGGTGTTAAGAAATTCTGTTTCTCTTATACAGGAAGCTTCATTATTGCTTTCTGCATGGATCATTGAGCTCCTGGTGGTCTTCTTGCATCTGTGCTCAAAATTCTTACCTGTTCTTGCTATATTCAGACAGAATGTCCTACCAATTATCAGAGCACAAAGTGCATATGGAGGTCAGTGGTACTCCCCACATTATATTGTCTTTTGGTGGGATGCATCAGAGCTTCTACCCATGAGAAAGTCAAAGTACATCTCTGTTCTCAGTATGTGGCAATAATGCAAATTGAGACTTACTGCTCAAAAAGAGAGAAGAAAACCTTTTTGCTACTGTAGAGTTTGATTATGTCACCAAGAAATGGGCAAAAATGTGTCATTTGTGCTTCCTTATGTCATTCAGACAAGAACTGGAAGAGTCTCTGTTTTTTCCCCTGTTGCTTGTTTTTACCTTAGTACTATGAAAAAATGTCAAGCTGAGGCTCCCCTTGCTTATTTGAAAACTTCTAAGTTCTCGGGGGTGAACCAGCACTGCAATCCTTGTATGTGCCAGCTTTGCTATTCCCATAGTTTGTCTTTTTCATGTTTAATCAGACTGTGGTCTCAATCCCACAGTGAGGTGTCTGTGAGCAGACGACTGCTTCTGTGCTCCATCTAGATGGGGAAAGAACCTGAATGTTGTCTGCTTCCTACCATGCCACAGTGGATTTCATGGGTTCCCTTTTCCTTGTCTAGAAGAAAGTAGTGACACAGTGACTGGAAATACATCTGTTTTGTCTTATCTTGTCTACAAATATCCACCAGTTCTGTAACAGAAAGCATTCAAGCAAACAGCTTTTTCATGAATTAAGCCTGGATCCTAGGCTCATCTCTGCAGTGTAGCTGCTTCCAGGACTGGCTCTGGTCAGAGCAAATAAAATACCCATGGCTAAAACCATGGTAAAGAAAAGGCCTCCAAGAGACAACTTTTACAATCTAAATGGTTCTATGAATCTATGACGGTGCAACAACTCTAAATGCATCCAAAAATGAAACAATCTACTGAATGATGCCAACACATCAACACCCGGTGTTTCAGTTTTGAACAAAACAGAGGAAGTACTGAGTCATTGGCAAAGACTTTTTCTCTCAATAGAGTTAATGATTCCAGTTAAATGGATGTCAACAAAGGTAAAACAAAAGACTGCTTCAAATAGAAATAATAAAAAAAATATTTCTGTCTGAATCAATTTTAATTTCATGGATTATTGTTTGTGATAAACTCTGTTTTGTTTTGAGCGATCTATGGAATCATTCATGAAACATAGGGCAAAGAAATTTTAATTTGTCACTTGAACAGAAAACAAGAAAAAAGTAAACGAATTAAAAAATCTCTTTAACTTCCCACACACCAGAGATAAACAAAACAAGGTGCAGTATCTACTTTGCCTTCTAACACCTCTTCAGCTGTGTTGACACTGATGGGCACAGGCTTCCATGTCCTGGACTGCCCAAGCTCCAGGTCAGCCATATGCAGACCCACAGCTGCAGTTGGGTGGGTGGGCGGCTGGATCAACAGGGTCCCAGTCTCTGCCAACTCTGTTCTGTTGCTAGCTCTAGGCAAGCAGTTACGAAGCTGTGCTACACGCTGGTAATAATGACTTTTCAATCTGCATCAGGTGCTCACCATCTGGTCTCTTGCCTTTGTGAGGTGCATGAGAAGAAGAAAGTAAAACAACAGCTTTGTAGAGAAGGGGTCTGTGGCCAATATTTAGTGAAATATTTCTGAATACACACAAATTGAAGTGCACAACTTATCCCGGAACATTTCAGGAAAACATGACCTTACTCCCTTGACTGAGTTGTGCTTTTGTGTTCAGCAGGCAAAACACACGTGTATTGTGCTCCACAAGCTTATGGTGAAGAAGGATGATAATGTAACTTAAAAAGATTATTTTGGTTACAATGAAGCAAAATGCCAAAACAGTCTTCTTGCTCCAATGTATGTACTCCAAGCTGTTAAGATTTAGGGAAAAATGGCCACTTGTTTCCAGGGCGAAGTTCTCCTCTAATATTTTGACACCTTGTTATTTGCATTTCTCTTGTCCTTTAAAAAAACATACAACTCTGTGTACTGAAGCAAGCTAGCAGAAAGCTTCTTGAAGCTTTTGGCAGCTTTTATTCCAGATGGCCTGGGCAAAACCATAAGATATTATATAAAAAATCCAATTCTACAACTCAATGGATGGAGAATATTTAAGGTGATGACATTAAGTTGTTTACCAGGGCATGTGTAACGTCTCCCCAGGCTGATATCACCAAATGCTAAACTCTTGGTGGTTTTAATCCGCATTCACCAACTTTACTGTTATACTTAGATCGGCAATCTTGCTCTCTTAATACATGCTGCTAACCAGATGGCCTCAGAAAACACAACCATATGAAGTCTGATCCCACTTAATTCCCAATCTCTCCATGCGTTACACTTTCTTGATTTCGCATCCAAAAGAGGCATGGTCTAGTAGCGGGAGAGTGGCAGTTGATTCAGTCCGCAATTCTGTCCCTGATGAATGTGATGGAACCTGCATGGCTTTCTTTCCTTCAGTGCCCATGCACCTCTTTATACTAAGAACCAGTTAAAAAAGACACTACACTGTTCAATGCTTAGAGCACAAACCCAATGTTGGGCCAGGGTACAGCATGGTCTCTGGGACTGAGAACATCCCTTCATTGGCATGAATCATGGCGTTTGTTATTCTACAGTTGATAGGACAGGCCACACGCTTGCCTGTAATTCATCAAAAAGCTTTCACAGATAAATGTATAGTTAGAGGTGATGGGAAGCAGTAATTAGAAATTCTGCCCTACGTCCCCCCGTCATTGTGTGGCATTAGGTCCAGGAGGCAGCAGTTTACAGGTGGATGTCACCCTACAGACATGAAACTAATCAAGCTTAGAAAAAAATTCAAGTTTTTTCCCCACCTTGGCAACCCTGAGAAGTATTTAAAAATTAAAATCTGACTTGACAACTTGCAGAGGGAAATAAGACTTGTTTGGGTTTTTTTCTCCTGCTGATCTGTGATGTGTGCAGTGATTCATGCACAGGCTTGGAAGTGTCAAGAGCTCTTCCACATATGTCTTTGCTCCTGCAGTGAACAAACTTGCAATGCAATGGGCACCCAGTACACCATCTTTTTATTCTACTTTAAAAAAACTGGAATCAGGCACAACATTGGTCATGTCCCTATGCTATTTGTTGTGGAATAACCCAATTTGCACCAACAAAAGTACTCCTGATTTATGCCAGTAAGTATGATTATAGAAGGAGGTCCTTTTGATTGGGATGTGTCAATTCCAGGCACAAATACAGGCTGGATGGAGAATGGCTGGAAAGCAGCCCTGAGGAGAAGGACTTGGGAGTGCTTGTGGATGAGAAGCTCAACATGAGATGGCAGTGCACACTGGCAGCCCAGAGAGCCAACCTGCATCAAGAGAAGTGTGGCCAGCAGGTCTCGGGAGGTGATTCTACCCCTCTACTCTGTACTTGTGAGACCCCTCCTCGAGAAATGTGTCCAGCTTTGGAGTCCTCAATACAGAAAGGACATGGATCTGTTGGAAAAGGTCCAGCAGACAGCCACGAGAATGATCAGAGGGATGGAGCACCTTCCCTGTGAGGACAGGCTAAGAGCTGTTTGTTCAGCCTGGAGAAGAGAAGGCTCCAGGGAGACCTTATAACAGCCTACCGATATCCAAAGGGAGCCTATAGGAGAGCCAGAGAGGGACTCTTTATGAGGAAGAGAGGGACTCTTTACAAGGAAGTGTAGTGATAGGATGAGTTGCCCAGAGAAGCTGTGGATGCCCCATCCCCCATGGCAGGGGGGTTGGAACTTGATGATCTTTAAGGTCCCTTCCAACTCAAACAATTCTATGATTCTATGATTCTATAATTTAGCATCCTTCAATCTGGGGCACCAGTTCTGCCAGTGATGTTTTACCCATCCTGGGTTAGATGTGCAGTCATCAACTGTCTCACTGCTGCCATAGCAAGCAGGTTAGATTGAAACCAAATCGCTCCTGCACAAGCTGCAATGAACCTGAACTCTTGGAGTTTGGTTCACCAGCTGTTTGTGAGGGGATGTGGAGGATCATATCATGAAGCCTCTGGAAGTGGCTGTCCCTGAGGAGCCTGTGCTCCTTGAGTTTGCCTTTAGAGCATGGCATTTAGAAAGAGCAATTCACACATACATATACATTTCCTTCAGTCTCATGTGTGTATTCAGTCCTTCTTTGGGACTTCTTTGTGCTAAGGGCTGTGTCTCTCTTGTGAGACCAAGTTCACTTTTGGCCATACTGTAATCATGAGGGACTGCAGCTCACAGCCACTTTGTTGAACATCTTCCTGCTTTTAGAGCAACAACAGAAAGCCTGTGCTGCCTGCTTCCCCAGTGGGGAAAGCAAGGACACTTGTGAGCATCTGACATTTCAGTCTAATCCAATCTACATAAGGATGCCTCAACCCTGTCACGGGGCAGTGAATTCACTGGAGATGCTCCTGCAGGAGTACAGGACCATGCCTGGTGTGGTGGGAACAGCACGTGGGCAGCCTCGGGGAAGAAACATCCATCACAAGTCTCTCAGGCAGAGATGAGGTGAGGTAATTGCAAAGTGGGTCCACTGGACATCCTTTTTACCTGATTGCCACCCACTAAATTCACTGAGCCATATGTAGAGAGGCCAGTGAAAGGACAGGCACAGCCCCTAGCAACTTTTTGCCCAGACCTTTTTTCCCTCTTACCAGCTCTGATTCTCTCCTTGACCTTATCAAACATGCCAGACTTTAGGCAGTTCTTCCTCTACTAATAGATAAGATGAGTCAGGGACCAAGCTCTTTCCCAGAGGCCAGCAAGTGCAGCACAGGTCATGTCCATGCAGCTGATCTCTCCTACCACCGCCACTGGTGGCCACATCCAAACAGTTTACCCAGAGCCTTCCCCATCCCACACTAACCTTAGGCTGTGTCCAGGGTCAAACCACGGGGGGGTGTGAGACAGCTCTGCAGTATGGCTTGCTGTGACCTCAGGCTGAGGTCCATCTCCTGGCCCTGTCCTGCTTTTACTCTGAGCTAGGCTGGCTGGTACCAGGGGCACTTCATCAGGTTACAAGCATCACAGGGGAAGAAAAGGAGCTGGAGGTGATGAGGGAGACCAGGGAGCATCATGCTCTGCTGACTTTCAGGCAGTGAGAGGGCAGGTGTAGAAGAGACTCTGAGGCATTCCTTACACCCTTGCTGCTAACCCTCCCAGTCCTAACTTGTTCCTGGGGCATCCTCATTAATGGCCTGGGAGAAATAGAAAGAGAACATGAAACATCCTCTCTCCCATAGCCTTGGGAGAGTCTTGACTCTTACCTGTCTAACAGCCAGCAGAGACCTGGACCTATACATATACAGTGGTGCCCATCCATGTCAGCATTTCTGGCATGCTTTTTGTCATGGAAGCATCTGATCCACCACCAGTCTGCTGTTTATTAATTGCCCACAGACATGGAAGACTGAGCAATTGCAGTTGTCTTTGGAAACAATGATTTGACTGTCTAGTTGTTTTTTAAGAGAGCAAGGAACAGTGTAGGTCATGAAGACACCAGATTAACTGAGATGTGTCAGTCAATCACCACAGCCAGCAGCAAACTGCAGGGCAACTTCCACTGCCTCGATGGGTCGCACGCAAAAACACAGGGTACAGAGATATGCCTTGGAATCCAGGTGTTTTTTTGTTCTCTGTGTTTTTGTTAGCATAAGTGTTCAATCAAACAGGATTCAATCTGGATCAATCAAAGCAGATTTTCAGGGGTTTTAGCCAAAATGGAAATACGCTGCTAACACTGCCAACCTATATTTATTCATCTAACAAACACTGTGCCTGAAAAAACTGTCAGATATGACTGTCATCTGAATCAAAGTAAATAAAGAGGCTGCCAAATTTGCCTTGAAAATCCCAATAATTGCCCATGTATCCTTCATTTGCATCAGGCAATGGGCAAAGTAGGGAAAACGAGAAACGGGGTATTAAGAGAGCAACTGAGAGACACTAAAATAGATAAGAAAAACTATAATTAATGTCAGTGCTGAATTACAGGAGATTTGAAGGAAAATACATATTTTAATTTACAAGATGATTTGATCTCAGTACCATTACAAAGAAGATCTCACCTGCTACTAATATTATGCTACATTTCAAAGATTATTAGTTATATAAAAGGGTAAAAGAAAATGCATGAATCAGATTAATTCAACACAGTTTGCACAACAAATAGGAGGGAACATAGGGATTTTAATGAGCGAAGGAGCTTTGATCAGTGTGTGGTGATGATTTTTGAAACACAGCAGCATGTCTGCTGACAGCACATGCCAGCAGATCCAGAGCTGCCAAAAGCAAATGCCAGACCTCCTTGGTCTTCAGCTTTACTTTTAGGGAACTTCTTTTTCACAGCATATATATTTCTTACACACCCTTGCCCAGGTGCACATTCTCAAATTTAAGCCCAAACTACTTTAGAACAATAAAACCAACAGAGATGGATCACGTGATAGCAACATATGCGTGTGACTTCTGGGTTCTTTGCACCTTTTAGTGTTAATTGCCATGCTCTTGGGTCCTGTGAGAGTCTGCCTTATAATAAGCAAATTGGTGCTTCTGCAGCAACTCTGTCTTGTGGGTATCAGCTGCAAGGAGGTAGAGATCCTAAGGAGTTAGTAGTGATGAGCACATGAAGTTGGTACCTTCCTCAGATAACACTGTCAACTCCAGGAGAAGACTACATGTAGAAAAATGAATAAATGATGAATCAGCAAATCACTTCCAGTGGTGGACTCTAGAAAATTAGGATTTTCTGGCAGGTGCTACATAGTTATTCCTAATGGTATCAGTTGTGATGTCTTAAATACCACAGGGAAACCCAAGTGCTGACTGGGTGGAGCCCCAGATAATTTCTACCTGCCTGTGCTCTTTGGGTTTTTTTTATTGTCACTCAAAAATCTGCCTGATAATTCCACCTTGGTGTGTTAGCCTAGAAAATAAAGCTGCTGCAGCACTCATCACTGTGGAACTCTACTGTCACAGTCACTGAGGTGACCCAAGCCTAGGCTTCCTAAGGCTTGTCTAATAATGAGAGATACTGTATTTGCCACTAATTAAAAAAAAAAAAAAAGAGCGAGAGAAAAAAGCCTGTGGTTCTAAAAGGAGGGAAATTTTGTTTCTCCAGCCACCACCAACCAGGGGACAAGTCACTGCACAGTCTTTTTCACTTTTCTTAAACGACTCTGTCAACTCCTCCAAAAGTTTAATCTGAATTAATTTCTTAGCATCTTCCTTTCTTTCCAGAATACTCCAAGTTTCTCCTTGTGGAGAGAAATAACAGCTCTGAAATGGAAGAGCTTCTTGTGAAGCACTGGGATGCCTGAATCAAGAGAGGACTGGAGAAAAGTACCCAAATGATGCAGGAAAGAGCCTCTGTAGCACACAATTGAGTACCCAGAACCAGGCAGTGTCTGCATCTGGTTAAAAAACTGCATAATCTGAGTCCAGGAAGATTTTTTTCAGTTTAGTCTGAACACATTGTGGTATTCAGGGGTGTTCATGTTACTTGCCGCTTGTCTGCTCTAATGTTTTGGAGATACTGTTCTTTATAGGAATGCCCTCACTTGCTGAGGACCAAGGTATTTGTTGTTCTCAACAGGGTTTGCTACTGTTACTGAAGTGTCTTCAGTGCAAGACCAGAATCCCTGCTGATTAAATGTCCCTGCTCACCAGACGCCCATCAGAGCTGTCAGTGGGGACTATATCAACTCAAAAACTTCCCACTGTACTTCCCCAAACCATTTCCTTCAGAAGACATTTAGTCAGACAAAAAATATCTCGATTTACTTGTTCAGATTGTGTTGGTGGACAATAAAGTCTATTGCGTTCCTGCATTACCTCAGTCACTTTCTTCCCACTTTAAGTTTACCTCCATCATCACATAAGCTTCAAAGGCGGATTTCACAGAAGGTCTCCAGCTGATGGTCAGGCAAAAGTCGGTGAAAGTGTATCAATATGCCACTGAAAACTATGTAATCTTCTCTACTGTACCAATATTAAATACTCCGTGCTTAAACATTTTTAATGTATGTGCTCAGATATTCACTGAATATCACTGAATATCACTGAAATTTTTGGAGTTGGAAGGGACCATAGAGATCATCTAGTCCAACTCCCCTGCCAAAGCAGGACCACCCAGAGCATGTCAGAGCATGCCTCTCAGGACTGCATCCAG